>JAGDQP010000367.1:0-56967 GCA_022664845.1 Lepisma saccharinum
CATCAGGTGTATGTCTGATGAGGATCTTGGCTAGAAGGTCGAAACGTTACATGTAATTTAATTTTTATGAATAATATAGTCTTGTTCAGCAGTTCAGTGTTTTTTGTTCTTTTGTTTCTTCAGTTATTTTACAAATCTCAAAGTAAGGCAGAAGCACTAGCGTTCCTAGGGTGTAAATAACATAATTTACGAAGTTCAAAAGAAAGATATAAGTTGTTGCAAACTTTATAACAAGAAAAACGTAGTGAATACGTTCAAAATATGGTCACTTTCTTCTTTTTCTTATTACAGAAAATAATCTATTTAGCTTACAAAACGATATAAAAGTTTTATTCTGATAATAAAATTAATGGGTTTAATTCTTGTGCTAAGTAACAAAGAAAATGAATACTTACCTTTCCAAAGAATTTTCTTTTTCTGGTGGCCAAGCAGTTCTAATAGTTTCAAGAACCTCATCCAAATTAAGAGGAGGCTTAGAACTTCGGCTTCCTGTTGCAAAAGAAGAAGAATGTTTAAGCGTCAATTTATAATAATAGAATTGTAATTTTTGTGGTATGTTTACCATAAAAGCACATGTAGTATTGTCAGTCCAAAGGTAATTCATGAAAACAAGCCCAAATCACTCTATGAAACTGCTGCAATATGGAAACATCACTTAGTTGTGAAATGAACTAAACATGGCAAAGGCTACAGCTACACTCCGTGGTTTATACTGTTATCAATACATGTGCTGAGTGTAGACTGACCCAGAGGACTGAGAAATCTTTAGTGAATAACTTTCTTCTTCTGTGTGGAATTATGGGAGGGGCTATTCCCTGTAGAGCACCTGGAGAGGCTGATCGATAGCTTAACGTCTCGTGTGGGAAATAACTCGCACGCTGTTATGTAAGACGTTTTCTTTTATCTTTTTCAAGTAGAAAAAGGGAAGAAAGAGACGAATAAGAATTTTCTGTTTGAAAAGTTTTACTTACGAATCGCCGCACGAGTAAGAATACTATAAAGGACGGAATAATTATATGGAAATGTCTTCCCATAGAATCGATCAAATTAACGACGTTTTAATGCTTAGCAAAAGATAAACGTTTCGTTTGGAAAATATTTTTAAACATTGGGTTCTTCAAGACTCCAATTATACCTTTAATTGTACCTACATTTCTTTATGAGAAGAGTAGGCAGCTTCAGTGCTGTTGTCTGTTTTATTGAAAAAGAAGAAAAAGATGAGAAAGGGAGTTTTAAAGTTGTATTTTGTTCTACGCAATTACACTTAAAAAAACAATTCAAGCCACTTGATCCAATGTAACTCCAGCTAATATCAACCTTTTGAACTATTTATTCAAGTAATTAGTATATACCCACCAAACTTACCAGAGAAGCCTCACCAAAAATAAAGAAACCCGGTTTTTGTGAGATACTGACAAGGTATTCCCCTCTACAACAGACGGAAAACCTAAAAATGCTGTACAATGGAGTCCCAACATATTTATTCTTGTTGTTCATATTATTATTATACCAAAAGCATCTGAGGATAGATGTACTTACTCGATTTACACATTTTAATTTTAGTCATAAAGGTATTTTGTGCATTGATTTTGAGTGAGTTATGGAACAGGCTCAAAATGTCTTACGTCACCGCTATATACTAACTTGAATAAGACTTAGAGAGAATATTATTAGGTTTTGAAAATGAAAAGCCTGCTTCGTCTAGAATTCGTCTTTTCTTGTTACGAAATAAACATTCATTATTCCCTTATTATAAAACAATGATGAGCTTATACTTTGATGCTTTTCCTTTGTGTTTTTCAACAAGCAAATTCCGTAAGTACGCGAGCCATAATATAATTATATGTACTCTTAGGTGATAACATATCTGTCTAACAAATATTTATTCCTTAGTTATGTTCAATTTATTGAAGGTGTTTTATGGTTATATGCCATCAATATAACTACAATAATGAAAAATTATAACATCGTGAATTATGATGTGTAAATAATTCATAATGTAGATGAATAAATTTTTGAACAAGAAATAGATATGAAAATATATAACTAGTTTATTGCTTTCTCATAACAAAAAATTAAAAGAAAACTATAGCAATTTGGAGAATACTTAAGAATTAGATACAAAGTGAAAAAAGTGAATCGCTGGATCCTGAACTCCTTACGAATTACGTATGGTTAGAACTTTTACGTCTGCTCTGCAACCAACCTTACAGTCCTGTGTTACGTGGTTGCATAGGAATTAGGCTGATACCATCACTGACAAGTAAACCTGTCGATGCTTAAAACGGCTCTTTTTAAACCAAACTTGGTAAAGGAGTAGGGCACATCAGGAAAACACCAGAAAGGATGATTAAAGTGCTTTTGTCCATAAAAACAAGCGCAGTGGCCATAAGTTTGATTCATAAGAATAAGTATATATAGTGTGATCTAAGCCGGAAAACACACGTTTATTTCGGCAATGCTTGAACTCATGAAAAACAAATACACAAGAATGGATATCAGGTCAATGCGCTATCTTTTAGAGGGTATGTTTGTCATGGTCACCACCTTGAAGTCAGCCATCTTGAATGTTGCTCAAGTTTTAAATGGGAAGGGGATCATGTAACATATCAATCTGGGCTACAAATACATTGGTGAAGACAGTTTAGCCATAAATATACTTTTGAGAGATATATAATGAGATATGACATTAGTATGCGTAGTTGATTGAAAAGTCTGGAAATACTCTGTTCCTCTTGAAACAGTGCAAGAAATTAAAACCAGAAGCACATTTAATGAGTATTGGTGACCCCCTACTCAGTGATCATTACTTATGCAATTAGGTTTTAATTTCTTACGTTAATTTCTTAATTTAACCGTTGACATCCACTGTTTTCCACTGTTCTCTTTATTGACATATTGTCATGGTTTTCTATATGGATATGGAAAATGGAATCTTAGCTCATGTGGTGTAATAATTGGATTTACTTGTGTATCAAAATTAAGATTAAAGATTCCGATTTAGATAAGGAGGACTGAAACTTTAGAATATTTTTAAATAGTATAAGACTATGAAAGTCTTAATGACAGGTAATATTGCATAATATATTAGGAAAACCAATTGTGCTTACGTAATATATAAATAGGAAATAAGCATATTGAATATAATCAATATGGAGATAAATTGTGTGTCTGATATAGAAGAATTGACAAATACGAGGTATGAACATTGTTGTACAAAATAATTACTTCTGTATAAAAGAAAAAAGAATACTAATAACCCACATAATAAAACGTACCAGAGAACCCTTATTTTATTATCATTGCAAATCTTTAGATTGCGCTAGATTACAATTTAATGATACATCTTTTTATTTTGATATTTTCTAAGGCGACAACTCGGCTTAAACCTCTGAAGAATATTACTAATGATATATGAACTTAATAACAATAGCAAATTGGAAAATATCAAAGTCAGGATAGGAGAAGGAAAATAATGCGAGAAGGTATTGTCCAGGGTCTATTTGAAGGTACCATCCCGGCATTCGCCTGGTATGGCTGAGGAAAAACCTGACAAATTTAGAATATTCTATTCTCGGTAGTAAACATATTGAAATATTTCTCTACTTACCTGGATTTATGCAATATATTTACATCCTATTATAAAACAGGGAATTTGTGACTTGTTGATAAACTAATTACATTTACAAAAGCTTCGTTTACGTTTTGATAAACTTTGACAAAATGACATTATTGTTGTAGTATTGGTAGCTATACTGTACCTAGTGCTCGACACAAAATTGACGATGAAACCAAACTCTAAAAATAATTGTTACTTAATCTATGATCCACTTTTTTGAACTAAGGTTATTAAATACTATGTTAAACAATTTCTACTTGCATAGAGATTTCGGTACCTAAAATTTTCATTACCCATCATTACCATTTCTACTGAGGTCAAAGTGTCATTCTTATCATATAAATATCATTGTAATATTTCTTAAGCAAATATAAATTGTGTCCTTTCATACTATTAATGTATTGTTTGTACTATTTTCCTGGTATAAATAGCTATTTTCTAGTTTCTCCTTCTCTTGTACCTTCTTTTGGTTTCTAATCAATGTTCATTTTTGTCAACCTAACCCACTCAATCCAAATTTATCATTGAATACTATACTCTGAGTTCGAAGCCATTCCTTCTCCAGCCATTTCTGATATTTACGTCCAAGTATTAAATATTTCTTTTCACTGAAACATTTCATTCCTGAAAATACATGCAATGTCATCAAAAAGACATTGTAGTTGATCAGATCGGTACAATTCTTATTCTGCTCCTTTATTAATTGTAGTTCCTTTTCGCATTCCACCTAAATGCTTAATGTTTCTGCTCTTTCTGTCTTTAATTTGAATTCTCTTCATAATTCGCATTTGACATCTTACTTCGTTCACTCAAAGGCTTATCTAAACTTTACATTTTCTTATAGCATAGTAGTTCCTCATAATATTTTACCGCATTTTCAGATTAATTTTGTATTATACTTATTTTAACACAATGACAGTAACTTTTGAAGACAACTTATCTAGTACTAGTGTTTCTTGTGCTTATTCCTTGTTGAGGATTAAGCATCAACACTCAAGTCGTTATAATAACATTGTATTTTAAGTGTATTCAGAATAATTAGATGAATTTCAGCTCAAATCATTAACACAGAATGAACATACAACAATTTGAAGTCACATTCATGTGAAATATTAACACTATTTTATAAAGTAAAAAAAGAGCTCATTCTTCAAGTTGGAGACATCACAAAGATGTTAATTTTAGTTTTGCATGTTGGATCAAATTGCTTGTATTGGAACGAATTACTAAATATTTAAGAATTGAGACCATTGCAAGCAAAGATATCATGACATACTTTGTATAAAGGAATAGTAAATCACGTTATTTCTTTCCCTTATCTAGTATTAACTTATGTAGTTCTGACCATTAAATATAAGATTCAACTTGTTGATTGTAAGCTTTCTTCTTTGATATCTATAGTAAATAAAAAAGAATTAAATGTGTTAAAACCATATTTATGTCTTGCTAATTATGTTACGGAGTGTTAGATTCTGAGGTAAGTTGTTAGTTAGTCAGTGATTTTTCATTAAAGTCAATCATAATTGGAGGAATGACTATAAGAAAATAGTAATTTCATTTTCTGATCTGTGTGTGAGAACTACTTCCCTGTCTCACTGTGACTCCTATCAATTGGATAAAAACTCAACCTCATTATTAAACCTTATGATATAAATTTGATTTTTCCAAGTATAATACTACGGTTAAGTAAACTCAAAATAATATTTACATCTAATAAACGCCAAATATTTACATCTCCTTACTTTTACGTTAAGTTTCTAATTATCGAGCTATGCCAAAACATTGTTTAATCTAATTATATAATTGCTTGTATTATCTCCAATTAAGAGCTTCTGAAATTGTCTCAACAACTAAATTACTGAAAAATAATGACTTTAGATTGAGATCCTCCAAGTGTTGTTGATATCATCTCCAAAGATTTTTAATTTAGTTTATTGCAGACATTTGATTGCTTAATTCTTTAACCAGGTGGTCAGAAATAACAATACATAGCAATTTGGGTAACAAAATCTTTGTAAGGCTATTATTCCACGTTGAAGAATATACCGGAAAGTTAATCGCTGCAGTGATGAAGAAAGGCGGGTCTTCCATTGACGGTCGATTTCTCTACCGCTGATCCACTACCGTCAGAATCAACCTCTGCGACCATAGACCACTTTTAACGTCTACTCTCAACCAACAGCTGCAGCTCAATTTGTAGAGCTTTGCAGTCGGAAGGTTCTGGGTTCGAACTATCCTGACCGAGCTTCCTTAGTAATGTGAGGCTAATACCGGAACGGTACCTCCGAAACAAGCCCTAGCCGATTTTGTTTCCACCCTATCCCGACCTGAGCCATAGTTGCTTAAAGGTCATAAATGAAATTCAAATTCAACCTGCCTGGTGGTGTTTAACTCCAAGACACTCTAATACGTGCGGGGATTTTAATTGAGAATTATTTTTGCAAATGACCCAGTACGAAATAATTAGAGGTTAATTCCCTTTCTACAAACACCGCATGTATAGTAACTGGAAAGTTCTCGATCTCAACAACGATCGACTTTTCTGAAAATTTATCAAGGTGTTACCTTACACAGTAACTTTGTGTAAATATGAGTTAATACCTATTATCACACAATTAGCAAAGTTCTAACTGCTTTGGAAATAATCCTTGTTGATAAAATGATAAACCCTTCATAAATAGGTTTTCTGTTAACATTATAGACTGTAATGTAATCATTAGCTATTTAACCTTAAATTTTATTTACTCACAAATTGAATTATATTTAACAATACTATATAATATGCAATATTAGAATATTTAGTAAATAATGTTAATTTCTAATAGTCACAACTACATTTCGTTTCCTATTAAAACGATTTCATTAACACTTTCCAATATATGTTTATGTTCCATAACATCGAGATTAATCTCAAGACTACTAAGCACAAACACTCTGAGGCTGTTAAATTTGACAAAGAAGCCCTGAGTTTGAGTATCCGAACGACGTTCAAAGCATTATTACTTCAGCTACAGCATTCATTTTGAAAGGTAACGACCACTTAGGCTTCCTTCTCCGTCACGCGTACGTCTTGCACACACTCATACAAGATCTCAACTTCCTGGTTGCGTGTTAGCTTGGTCGGGGAATGGAAAGAGTTCCCAAACTTTGCGGTGAATAACCATGGGTCAATAAATATGTTCAGCACATAAAGTGGCGCGAGTTCAGAACTACTTTCACTACAAAAGCAATTAAAATGCAGAAACTAAGGGAAAAAGACTTCATACGGACTTTGAAAGGAAGAAAATCTCTCTTCATATTTACTGCTTTCTTTGACTGAACAGAGAAATGTTCTCAGGATGTTTTAGTTACCCAACCAACATTAGTATCCTTACTACGCATCGTTGTAAAAAATCTTGCAATCTGTTTCGAAATCGAAAGATCTGTAGCAGAATATGACGATAGGTCGTTCCTTCTCTTACAAGGTACATTCGCCATGTCTCTCACCGGGATTTGTTTGAAATTTAAGATGCAAATTTCTCCGCCTCCCAATGCGTGTTGTGCTAAATTTAGGGGGGCATACAGGTAATTTGCATATTTATGAGCCTCCATATATTCGGAATGCTATCGTTAACTACTTTTGCGCTCGAACACAAAATTACTTTTATTCTCTTTAGATAGAACTGGACATGAATGTGGCATATGCAAAACAAATGGGATCAGGTACTGCTTTTCTGACACAGGTTACACACCACCGTCCGCCATCTTTGATCCGCCATATTGGATTCAAGTACTTTTTCTTCAAATGGGAATAGGTGCAAGTGATACATCAAATTCATGTAAAATTTTCGCAAAAATTCACTGGTGTAGTTAGTTTGACCGTATATTGAGTAGTTTTGAACCAAAAACAATAGGCCTCTTCACGATGCCAACATAAACTTGTGTACCGAATTTTAACTGAATCTGTAAAGTTGTACGTGAGTTATCGTTGACGAAAGATTATCTGGACATACATACATACAGACAGATGGATACACACACACATACAGACGTCAATACGGAAATGATATTTCTTTACGTTTTAGTAGAGGTGGTAGAACCCAAATCTGGTCTTATCTCGATTTAGAAAATGTGACCCCAATACAATACTTCCGTGTTACAGTATAATATTGAAGTAATAAAAATCACACATGAAGAAATAACTAGAATTATGACACCACTGTTATAAAGAGTTTGTTTCTACCTATTATTTTTAGTTAGAAATTGTTTTCATTTTTCAATATCAAAACTCGTAAGAGTAACTGATGCTACTCTTCAATGCCTAGTCGCGAAATACCTAGCGGAGATTTAACTGATCTGTTCTATACAACTGCAAAAATGCATCATTCATCTAGTCTGCTTATTGTCGTGTATATTTACGCTCACAGGATTGGTTCATCAAGTCTCATAAGCATGTCTATTTACCGCTATTGGCAGCTACAATTAGCACTACACACAAACTAGGCCCCGCAGAACTTTACATTTTGTTCAGTATTATACAGAGAAAAGACTAGTAAATCCAACTATATGTGCATTGCTAAACTGTATTGTTAAAATTTATAGTAATTGTACCCATAATTGTCCCAAGTAGCAAAATTTGTCGGGTCCAACGAAAATCTGATCGTATGGTTTGATGTTAGATGCACGTAGGCCAGGGGGTACGGTTCGCCTTACGTAGTAAATGGCCGTTGGCTATAACACTGGCCGCCTGAACAATAATGCCCAACGTAGAACCAACTACATGATAAGTTCAGTGTGCCTTTGGACGAACGTTGGAATAATGTTGGCAACGGCAATGACCCAACAGGAGGCTAACAGCGGTTCAACGATGTACCAACCGAGGCATCTTTGCACAATGCCAACAATTCCACGACCCACCGACGAGCAAAATATCCGACCAGAAGTGCTACTGTTATTTTCTCGAAGGTATATTGCACGCAGTGCTGATCCATATTCAGTTTGCCTTTTTGTTACACGTTCCTAGAGTGAAAAGTTGTGGCTGCAATGAGATTCGTGCCTCTGAACGGTCAGCAACGAGATTTAGAAGTCTGATGCCTTAACCACTCGGCTATTCTGGTCTTCCCAGTGGGAAATGCTTTTTCATTCCTTTTATGGTACGAAGACAATTGAGAAACTTGTTTGCAAAAGCTACTATATCCATGTTACTGTTGTAAATTGATTTTTTTTTCAGATAATATACAAATTCCTGATTTGATTGTGAAGTAAATGTTATATGAAGTAAATGTTATACTTAATGTTAATTAGATAAGATACTTTCTCGTTCAAACTGACAACATCGAGTCAGGAACTTGTATTTTATGTGAATTACAGCAAACAAAATTTAAAAAAGTAACATTGATCTAGTAGCGTTTGGAAACAAAGTTATCAGTTTTTGAAATTAAGTAATCCATATCCAGTAAATCCGTCAGACCCCTCCTGTCGGGGGTTACCCCCCAAAGTCTCGACAACATCCCTCCAACTTTAATTTTTTTGCTGTAAAAAATCGATAGAAACCGTACAAAACTTCACTTACACCCTCCCAATTTTGACTTTACACCCCCCACACTGAAAATCCTTGCGGAAACCCTGATCCATATCGGTTTTAATCCGATGTTCGGGTGGCTTTTTGGTTCGTATGTTAGAACTATAAATGCTGCATTACGTAGCACCCATGAACTTTTCCGTACGAAACTTTCTGGCGGGCCGAAATTAGGTCGACATACTCAATTTAGCTGGCCTCTTGGCGGAGATCTCTTGTGGTCCTACATAAGTTTTGCAACTTGTACCGGAGTAGGTGAGCTGGTGGTCATTTAGTCAACTGTCTATCTCTCTCTTTCTCGTATGTCTAAAAAAATAATAAAATTGGTTGGCCCAAGTGCGGATTCAGGTCGGTAAACCATCGACGGTTGAGACACTAACAATAAATACGGCTGGCCCAACATAACAGTGTGGTTGGCAAGACAACCATTTTCTGTTCACAACCTAACAATAAAATCATTGGGCCAATGGATGTTGTAACGCATTGTTTATGGTTGGCATTGCGTTGAATTCATCCCTAAAATGTGCATACGTTTTACCTCACGTTGGTCTTTTGTTACTTTTCTTCACCTTGGGTCAACTAGTGGGTTTTCTGGTTGGCTTTACGTTGTATCAACCGCTAACATGTTACCAATCGGGTATACTGTTTTTCTTACGTTGCCCTTTTGTTAGTTTTTCTTCACCTTGGGCCAACTATTGGCTACTTTGATGCTTTTGTACTTGGACATTGGTTGGACATCCAACCCCCGATAAACCAACGTTGCCGACATAATACCGTTCATAGGCCCAACGAAACATCTTTACTTCGGGTGCTGCGGTAAAGATACCCCTGAGCTAAGTTGACTCTATCTGGTATAGTTGTGATTCCTAAACAATTATTGCTAAATTTTACATTGATGGGAAAACTATATGTGTGGCTGGTTGGATAATACTCCCTCATGACTTAAAAGTTTGACACATTTATTGCTGTTCGAATAATATTGTATGGTTGTTGGATGCGCACGCTCAGAAAATGAAAGAAATATAGTCACTAGAATATACTGTGATCTGGGATGCTGTGTGCTTGTGTTATTGGAAGCCATCTTTATTCGTTCGAGAGAAATTAAAAGATTGTGTGAGGAGTAGCTAACAATGACGAGAAAAAGTGAATATGTTGGAGATTTGCATCCTTACTTGAAAATTTTAAAGGTGAGTGTAAAATATAGCATGTTATTGTTTATGAATGACCCATCAATTGAGGCATATGAGCACAATATTTGTCACCTACATAAGATGTTCTTGGAGCAATACATATGGTCATAACAACAATAAAATAATAGGGTTGGAGTAACCATAAAAATCCTATTTGTCATATTTGAAATTGGGACAGCAATACTATGGGTTCCAAATACAATCCAAGTCTCGCTAATCATGTATTGTCATTATGACAATACACATGGGTAGGTGTGTTGTCATAATTACAATAGACTACAGTGAACAATATTTTATTTCAAAATTTCTGTTTCAAGTTCAAATAGGAAGATGTTTTGTTAGCATTATAGCTAATTTTATAACAATGTATAGTTGAATTACCAATGGGGGAATTATGTGACTATATAATTACGACAACTATATGTATTGTTAGAAATTGACTTAGTGTACCATACAATATTGTTGTGGTAATTATACATATGGTTATAACGACAATACGACATTGTTGTTATACCTACATATATGTATAGTTACTACAACAATACTGTATGGTACCCTAGGTTAATTTCTAACAATACATATAGTTGTTGTAAGTATATAGTATGGTCAGACATAAATCCTCATTGGTAATTCAACTATATATTTTTGTAAAATTAGCTATAATGCTAACAAAACATTTTACCATAAAATATTGTTCACATTATTGTAATTATGACAATGTGTATTGTCATAATGACAATACATGATTAACAAGACTTGTATTGTACATGCAACCCATAGTATTGCTGGCCCAATTTCAACTATGACAAATAGGATTTTATGGTTACTCCAACCATATTATCTTTTGAGTGTAGTAAAGTGCCTGACATTTAACATACAATAACTTCAAAACAGTTCAAGATACGGTCAAACTAAACACACCAGTGCATTTCTGCGAAAACTTTACATGAATTTGTTGTATACTTGAACCTATTCCCATTTGAAAAAATAATCGAATCCAATATGGTGGCATTCATGTTCTTTCCTATCTACAGCATAGGTGTACATTATACCCGACCTCGCGATGGGACTTCAACCTCAACTTTGCGATGGAATTTCAACCTCGAACTCACTCAATCTCGAACTCACGTTTTGAAGTCGAGGTCAATCGCAAAATTGAACAATGAAATGAACACATACTGTGTAAGACATGTCTATGGAACATTTAGGATAGGTGAATAGCGAACAAATAAATATTCGGTCTATTTCAAAATAAATAAATTCTTAATTGGAATGAATACTTTAGCCAGACAAGGGTTATTTGCTTGGACAGTGAATTATCTCGGAATACGTAGTTGTTCACTTTAAACTGAAGTTATGCATTTTGAAAAATGATTTTCACATTATGTATTCTCTTTGCAAATTTAGGGGCGTGGTTGGGATTTCCCTGTAACAATTAAGCTTTCCCGCTGATCAATATTTTACATCCCTGCGCGGATAACATTCTTCCCTTGAATCTTATAGTGGATATGAAGTTTGAAAATTGGAATAGCACTTCTTTGTCTGGCCAAACTTGGCAAAAAAAAATTAAGTTACAGCTGCTTGTGAAACCGGATACAAGTTTCACTTCTCTTGCAGTCCTTCTTTTTTAAGAATGCAAAACAAGGCACTTCCTATTAATTTTAAAAAATTGAAACACATAGTATTTTAGTGACATTTTGTAGGAAAATACATATGCAGAAAATTATTTATAACATTCTTAATATCCTAAGATTTACAGTACTATTATGATTTCAGAGCACCACAAGTTCTACAACCGATAGCATTCTCTCCACCTTTGATAGCATTAAAATTCTTGCATTCTTGTGTTTTGAAAAAGTTACCTATTCACACGGAAAATATATCCGTTTTGCCAGAGGCCCTACAAGACAAACTCGGAGACTTGGAGGGAGGGATTGCCAATTGTTTATATTCTTTGGGAAAGAAGAATAGAATCTGTGTGCGCAACGATGGCGTGCACCCAAATGAGTTATATGATTTAGTATCACCTAGAAGTAAATAAATATACAATCTCAGGACAATTTGAGGAAGAATCACAAATCAATGTCCCCAGTTGAACATTATGTGTCATGACACGAGAGAATAATCAACTATCATATTTTAAAGATAAATTTAAATTTTAAGGCAAGATTAGCATGTGGAAAATACTAGTTTTGAATTCGGTTTGACTTGAGTAGCTAAACTTGTGGTTTATTGCTAAATCCTCCATTTTCTAATGAATCGTAGCTCATTGTAGCAAGAGTTGTAGATACTAGACAAGTGATTTAACAAGGAATATTATGAGGTATGAACGATGAAACGTCAGAGAAAAAATGAATTGCTTTGAAGTAAAAGTAAAACAAAAAGGTAAAATTCCCATAATAAATAAGGTAACTTCACAAAATGTTGATAAATACACATGTCTAGATCAATCAAATAATATATCATCATTTGCTTTCATTATTCAACTTACATAGTAGCTTGAACAGACATTATGACTAACCCCGTCGCAAGTCGGAGGAATGGCGTAATTTGGCGAGCACTCTTCCTGGAAAATGAGAAAGGAAACTACGACCTTATATTAGGTACCATACCGGTATTTGCCTGTGTGACTACAGGAAAAACCTTATTCAAGATGGAGTCTCTTGCCTTTCCAAACTTAAGTCATCCCTCGCCGACTGACGTGACTTCAGTTTTGTGTACAAATGTTCCCTTGGTCTCGCGACTGAGTCACAGTTATTTTTTGTGCAGTCGACTTGGTCACTTGATTTATAACTACATCTGATTCTCGTTCCTTCTGCTAAAAGTGTTGACAGAGGCAATGGTTAGCACCACAGAAGTGCCATGGACCACATATTTTTTCATCGATCTCATTCCATGTCTTAAGTTCTTTCTCTCTCCGTAACTATATATTTCGACGAGATAGAGCAGTCGGTAGAGTGCTCAGATAGTAATCGGGAGGATCAGGGTTCGATTCCTGGTGATGGCCATCGTGCCTGAGCTTTATCCTGGTATTGCTCAGTCATACCAGGTAAATGCTGGGATGATTCCTTGAATAAGGCCAGTGTTGATTCCTTCCAAAATCCTTTATCTTGTCTTTATTGTTATTAATATTTCCAAAGTAAAAATGACCGGAATCGAAGTCATTTTATGACCTTTAAGCCTCTTTGGCGCAGGCCGAGGTAGGGTAGGGGATGAGAAAGATAAAGCGGCCAGGGCCATATTTAAGGTGCCATCTCGGCACTTACCTGAAGGAACTGAGGGATACCCTAAAATGGCCGGAATTGGGCTGGTCCTGGAGATTGTTAAATAAATAATATAATCACTGCTACCTATTTTCCACAAGCACTCCTTCTCGACTTCTGCTATAAATCTTTCTGTGTCGATTATCTTTACATTTCCGCAAGTAGCAATTGAATACGTTTAAACTTGGCTCCTGGTTTTATTTATATTTTCCCCCAATATTCTCTGAGGCCATAACTGAAGGTATATTAGAAGATTTCTTCTCCCAAAATATTGTAATTTCCGAGAATTAACAGATGTCACTTCTAATATGGTTTAAGTAAAAATAATTCTTAAAATGCTTTCATTGAAACGATTCACAACCAAAGATAAAAATATTGACGGATGGATGGATCCAGACAACATATCGTCGTCGGAACTGCAATACCCCCTATGTGGCATTTTTTTTAACTTTTCATGTTTTTGCACCAGTTTATAGTTCTGTATACTATGCATACGGTAGAAAAAAATCATGTGAAAATAACTTCTACTTTTTGAGATATAACAACTTTAAAGTGCCTAAATTGTATCCAAGACTGTAGTATAGAAACCGGTTGTTTTCGCCTTCCTGAAAAATTGATGGTTTGCCACATAGGGGGTATTGCAGTTCGGACGACGATATATAAAGAGAGAGAGAGAGAGAGAGAGAGAGAAGGGATGGGGGGAGGGGTAAAAGAGACACGGACTGTTATCCGAAGCAAAAGATTTCTCAGCTCTGTCTTGACTCATGAACTCATAAAAATAGAATGAACGGAAGCCAAAATGTTTGCCACGGGTACTTATCAAACTTACTTCATGGAAATATTTCTAAACGATTTTTCTAAACAAAGATAATAATCTAGTGTGGTGAAGTTGAAGTTGCAAATCACATTTTAGTGGAACGTAGTGAAGCAATAACGTACGTCAATCCATTTAACGAAGTGTAAAAGAAAAATAAATTTTAACCACGACCAGTGGACCCAGGAAGCCGGAACATTGACTTCCCTTGTATCCTTAGTTTTACATCTATTCGCACATCCATGAAAGCGATCGCGATAAATTGAAACATACCAATGGGCAAGTACAGCCAAACATGAAATTAAAATTAAAGTTACATAACAAAAAGTGCACTATTATTTGAAATTAGAAATAGGGAATAATAATAATATGTAATTAACTTGACTCACGATGTTTATGTTTCCGCTTGCATATCCATATTCTCCTTTTTTAGGTTTAATATTCAAGGTGTAAGGTGCAATGGAAAAGGAAAGTATATAATGCGGTGTGGGGTAAAGGACTGGGTTTTCAGTTTAATAACTCTACCAGCTCTCCCGCAAAAGCTGGTTCAGTGACCATAACCACTAGATCCTGTAAGCCCTTTTTTTTCTGTTTTAAACTTCAAACTCGACCTCGAGATCAAACTTCAACCTAGACCTCGCCATCGGACTTCAGTCTCGACCTCGCGACGGGACTTCGACCTCGTCCTCATTCAACTTAGACTTTACAACGGAACTTCAACCTCGACCTCACGCAACTTCGACCTCAACCTCACTCGATCTCAACCACGCGACGAAACTTCGACCCCACTCAACCTCAACCTCGTGATCGAATTTCAACCTCGACCTCACTCAACCTCGAACTCAGGTTTTGAGGTCGAGATCAAATGAGGTAGAGGTTGGACCTCGTGAGGTTCAACACCCCTGGTCTATTAGGCACCAGTAGTTCATATCTATAGTAATTCAACGGGGATTACACACTTTTCATGTAGCAACTTAATATTATAGGTGGTCTATCACATTCAATAACTTACAAATGGTTAGAGATACTATCAAACTAACTACAATAGTGAATTTCTTCGAAAACTTTACATGAATTTGAAGTATCACTTGCACTTATTCCCATTTGAAATAAATAACTCGAATATAATATGACGGATCCAAGATGGCGAACGGTGTGTGTAATATGTGCCAGAGAAGTCGTATTGATCCAATTTGTTTTGCATATGCCCACAGTGATGTCCAGTTCTATCTAAAGAAAATAAAAGCAGTTTTGTGTCCGAGAGTAATAGTAGTTTACGATAGCATTCCGGATATATGAAGGCTCATAAATATGCAAATTACCTGCATGGGCCGCTAAAATTAATACAATACAAATTGGACCGCAGAGAAATTTGCATTTTAATCAAATTTAAACAAATCCCGGCGAAACACTTGACGGCTGTAACTTGTTAATCCTTCATAGAGAAATACCAGGTTGCAAACTTGTCGAAAATTACTAACCCCCCTTTTCTCTTCTTTTACTCAATAGTCAGTGTAATAAAAATTTCAAGTCATGAAATGTAAATATTGTGTAAAAGAGCAAAAGAATTCAAATAGATCTCCTTCGAGAAAAAATCTTTTTGAAAATTAATGTATTTATTTAACTTATGTATGACTTAGCAGGGAGTTATTTCTTAATCCCATGATAACCTGGAGAGATATTCCGTCTAAGGATCAGGGTCAGGATTGTAAAAATATTTTTCTAGGCACCCTTATGTAACGTAACCGTGGAAAATCTTTTAAAAAATGTCCGGCTGGCTAGCAGAGGACTCGAATCTGTTTTCTTGCTCAGTGCTGACCCGAAGTTCGAGACCATGACCATGACCATAGTTATAGTTGCATACATTTTGTGTACCATTCTGCATAAAAATTAGTAGGATCTTATTTGTCAGTATCGATATTTTAGTCCTTATGACACTCAAAATATTTTTTGTTTTAACTACTAATTTTTATTCGGAGATTATTTCATAAATTAGATTTCTCAAAAATAACCGTAAATGTTTTACGAGCATAGAAAGGAACAAACGTAGTATATAACCAAATAAATTTGTTTCAAGCTCTTACCTTATTTTACTTGTCAGTTGAAATTTGTAGACACAATAGGCGCCACCCTATAGTAGAGTGACCTTCAGACCACCAGGCGTTCAAATACCTTACAAACTCTTATGGAGTTAATAATGAAATTGTTAGTTCTAAGCAAGCTCAAATGTCAAATCTCTACTTCTCAATCTAAGAAACTTAAAATAGACAAGCCAGATTATATGGGAAAGTGCTAAGGTCCCCTTAAAAACACTTTAAATATTGTATTTGATGAAAGAATATTTGACTGTCAAATATTCCCACAAATGGAGGGTCACGAAACCATATTTATAAGTAAGTTCGTTCTCAGATATATAAATTTAGTGAACATTGTTTCCTATGAAATATAAATTGGTAACGTATATCAAGCCTATTCATTTAAATTCAAATTTCTTGTTTCTCTTATGACAAAAGATAATCTATATGTTTATCTTAATCTATATGTTAGACTTCACTTCACTTATTGTTAGATCGAATAACAGCAATTGCATATAATAATAATATATAATAACATACGATTGTGATAATGAGCAGCGACTGTTATGGATCAACTGCCAGGGTAGCCTTTTTCACACATGATAGATGAGGCATTAAGGAGCAGTTCCCATAAGAGCACCTAACAAGATTGATCGAACAAAAAAGTTTAGGGCGTTATATTGCTAATTACTAGGGCGTGGTTTATAAGTCTGATTTAGAAGGAATACCATTTATCACCTGTCAACCACAAGAAACAATGTGATTAATCTCATCATCATGAACTATTTTATTGAAAACAGCTACAGGGCAACTTCTATTAGTAGAAAATAAAGCTCTCCTCCCTTCCAGTGTTTAATTATTTTCTTACAATTAGTAAGGGAGAAATAATAATATCTGCCAAGTAAATCGTTACCAAATAATTTCTTCACAAATATCTTTGTGAATGTATGTAATAACGTGTATTACAAAGTTGAAGTTCAACTCATGTAGGAAACCCTGAAAAAATCCTGCTTAAGTTAGGATCATTCATTAATATCGAAGTAAAAGTAACAGGTAACTTTAAAAACACATTTTATGCTCTCCTGAAAATTTATTAAAATGCACATAACAGATATTGCAAATTCAGCGACGTTATCATATAAAGTCTGCATATACAAAATTGAAAATTCAAAACCCTACTATCAGGAATTTGTCAAGAAAGATATAAAAATAACATATAAGACCTTTATATCAAGTTCTGAACATAATATGAACAATCATCCAGGTCAATGTGGAAATGTATTAAAAACAAAACAAAACAAAATATCTTACCACAAATATATTAAAATTTGAAGATCCGGATTTGTGTAACAACGCAGAAATAGCGGGTATGTTTGCACAGTACTTCTGATCAGTATTTGTATCCTTTTCGCAACAGTTCAGTAATTTTGATAGTAATTCAAGGAAATTCTAGTAATTCTACGAGGAAATTGGAATGCTGTCTGTTGACCAAACACATTTTAATGAAATAGAAAAGGCTATCAAGAATCTAAAATCCAAAACGACAGTTGGATCTGATGGCATACCCTCCTATATAGTCCTATTGATATATTTAAATATTCCCTATTGATTGCATTCAACTTGGCGCTAGAAACATTTATTTACCCTAACAAATGGATATCTGCTTTAGTTTGTCCTATACCTACCTAAGACAAACGACAAATGAGAAATTGCCAACCACAGGCCTGTAGCAATCTTCCCAGTCTTTACAAAAGTCTTGGAACAGATTGTATATCAACGAATTATTAATCATGTGAAGCCCAGTTATCTCAACTAAACAACATGACTTTGTTTCACAAAAATCCACGTAAAGAATCTTGCAATTGTTACAGATTTTATTGCAAACTCGTTGGACGAAGAAAAGCAAGTCAATGTGATTTATATTGACTTTGAAAAGACGTCTGACAGAGTTAATCACAATGTATTACTAGGTAAATTAAATCACAACCACTTCTCTCCATCCTTGATTAGGTTCATGTGCTCTTCTCTAACTAATCGCAGACACTCTATTTAAGAGATACAAACCTATATCTTAGATACAATACAAACTATACAGTACTGTCAAGAGTCCCGCAAGGCTAGAATCTTGGACCGTTGTTATTCCTCTTGTTCATTAATGAGCTACAGGAATTCATACAGGATAATGAAAAAATGATTTTTGCGGATAACCTCAATATATATGCTAAAATTAATTCCATGGAAGACGCCATAAAACTACAGCATAGTTTGGACAACTTGATTAACTAGTGAGCTATCGATCAACTTTCAGTCAATACGAAGTTTTACCATTCAGTAGAAAAAAAGGATTTATAGATTTTATTATTAAATTCGTAACTCCTAAGTATGTACTCAGTAGACCCGACGTTGTTCAGGATCTTGGTGTTACGTTTGACTTGAAATTAACGTTTAACAACCACATAACAAATATTATCAATGAAGCCTTTTAAATGTTAGGATTTGTAATAAGGATGGGAAGAAAGTTTAATAACTTTCCTACATTAGAGAAAATGTACTATGCTTATGTTCGTTAGAGCAAAAGCGGGCATTTCTGATCTATTATTTCTTAG
Source organism: Lepisma saccharinum (assembly GCA_022664845.1). Lineage (NCBI taxonomy): Eukaryota > Metazoa > Arthropoda > Insecta > Zygentoma > Lepismatidae > Lepisma > Lepisma saccharinum. The sequence continues at coordinate 19,125 of JAGDQP010000367.1, forward strand.
GAAAGTAATTCAAAATGGCTTAGACTGCACAGGCTTAGTATCATAGTTACAGTTTTGTGTCCCGTCATTAAAAACATGCGTAGACAATACTGGTATCTTAATCTCCAAAAAGGCAAGGTCAATATAATGACGAAGTCACTAATCAGGAGAATATGTACTACCTACAATGAAATGTGTAGAACTTGCATCGAATTGGATATATGTGATATGTCTTCAAAAACATTAATAAATATTGTAAAAAAATGTCTGTAAACGAGCATTGTAAATATCGACACTCTAGTTGGGATATAGAGTTTGCTGTGTTGACAATAAATAAAGGAAATAAAAATAAAATATAGAAATAATATATAAACATTTAATTTTTGTTTTCTACCTTGCAAAGTACAATTTTTTCTGGCTAGGGAGGAGCAATCGTCCCCCTTGCTCCCTTGACGGGTGCCCTTGGCCGTGGCTCAGGCGGTAGCGCGTCTGACTACGAATAGGGCGGCTCGGGTTCAAAACCCGGTCAGGACGCTGGAGACTTTTCTCGCAGTGTTCCCATGCCTGGCGCTCTGAGGTGCACTCAGCTTCCTAACAAATTGAGTTCCAAAGTGTCCTTGGTATTCCTGGGCACCTTGGGAAGGTAAAGGCGGTCAAGCGTGGGACTGACCACCCTACCTCAATTTGTACCGCAGGTCGAGAATATGTGGAGCCCCATGCGCCGTTCGTAGAGCGTGTGTATCACACTGAGGATAGCTTTACCTTTTTTATGTTTTCATATTTCAAATACATAAACATCATGTTATTTTACGAGTACAATGCACTATTATATAAGTATACAAATCATATGCCTTATTCCTTTCCCAATAATTCTTGAATATTTGATTTTACATTTATCGTCATTTTAAGCATTAATCAATACTTCACAATATATACATTTCTCTTTGTATGTTGAAAATATTTACTTAAGAAATAAATACATTAATTAATATTGATATTATAAATATTTACTTACTATATCAATATTTTATTAACTTCGTATCCTGTCTTCACATTACATCGTTTAGATGGCAGTGAGTTGATGCGCGATATGAATTCGTTATTTGTCTTGAAACAAAATAGCTCACTTAAAAAACTAATACATAGTTTCTTGAGCTTCAGTTTTTAAAGAACCGGTTCCGGATGTTTATGAAAATAATTTTACCTAATCCTTGTCTCCGATGTATGTGCGGCTAAGGAACGCAACTGGTTAATTTTACAACAATAAAGAACCTAAAACCACCCAACTTCATTACTTATTTACATGCAGGAAGCCACGGTTCTTCTTTTTCTTCTTCTTCGACAAACACAATATTTCTAAAATGCTATTTCGGACAAACACTTGGGAGGTGACTCGGCTTCGTGCTCGGCTCATACTGGCCATCCTTACTTAGATTTTTCAAGACATCCTAAGCCCCACCAAGTGAATAGTGGAATGCTACCTATTCTGGCTGCTACTTTCTCCATTACAATAGCAACAGAATTAGATGTGATGGCCTATAGTCTAAAGGTGCCAGAAAGGCCAGAAATGAAATGTTAAGTTAAAAGTTGAGAAAGTATGAATACAGAAGCGAAGAAAAGTATTTCATTAAATCAATGATTCCATTTCGTGTTTTCCAAGGTCGAATCATTGTTCGTGCTGTTCTGCTGCAGACCGCATTATGATAACATCTTCCAACTAACCTATCTCATAAACGAAGAGTGATACTGCAGCGGATTCAAAAAAATTTAAGCAGAAACAGGAAAAGACGATACAAATGAAGAAACAAATTAAAGGGTCGAACTTTTACGTTCACTGTAGAGGCAACATTGAGTATGTGACGCTTTTTGTCTTCTAGTCTGCAGTGCGAGGAAATATGCAAATTATATTAAAATCACGATAGTTGGCGAACATGTGTATATCCACGGAGTGTGTTTTGCATTATAAATATAACTTAAGCACTTTGTATATCGTCGTTTTATGTTGATGTTGCATTTAGGCATAAATTATATTGCATTCTTGCAGAATTATCGCATTGTCTGGGTTAGTATCCAAGTGGGTTAATTCTAATCCGATTTTGTTACACTGATCTTTGTCATGCGACTTGTACTCTTCTGAGATAAATAAATATCATATTTTTAATCTTTATGCATACATAATGAAAACAGAGTTGGCGAAGCTTCGTGTTAGCTAGATCATAGCTGGCTCTGCAACCCATAAGCTGTAACGGAGTACGTAGCATATTTTCTACAGTCACTATAACATATACGGTACCATGTCAATCATACATACACACTCCACTACATCCTTTCACACAATATTCGTTCTCTATTGGTTACGATTGCAAGTTTCTGATAGGCACTGGTACGGCCTACAGGTTCGATTCCAGCTGTCGGACATCTTGACCGTGATTTTCCTGGCATATCTCAATTTCAGCGAACAAATACTGGGATGGTACTTAGGCTAATGGCCTAATCTTCCCCATCCCTGCCGACAAGAACATAATCTATCCTACTAGTGACTTTCCTTTCTTTAACAGACTTTTCTATAATGTCCGGATAGATTAATCGATAAAGTACCCGACCGGTGATTGGGAGATCTGTGCTGGATTCCCCGCTACGGTGGCGATCAATTATTCTGTGAATTTTCCAATTTGCATCCACACATAGTGTATTTATATCATATGTACTGAATTAAAATCAATCGTATTCTTCAGTAATGCAGCCCAAACATCATTGTTGTAGTGTGGTTCTGTAGGGAGTTAGGTTATGTTATTAAAGACGGAATCTAAATCCTTACCCCTGGTCAAATGTTTTCGGACCATACATACTTCTATGAAATTAATTTAATTTAATTTAAAACCTTTAGGCAACTTTGGCTCAGGCCGCACTCGAACTTCATCTTTAACAACTGAATGCAAAATTTGGTGCTCATCGGTCAAACGACGTGGTATTTAAATTTTCATATGGGAGCTTTAGGCAACTTTACCTCTGACCGAGAAACAGGAAATAAAAATTATGTGAGGACGTCGTCCAGGGCTCAGTTTTGAGGTAACATCCAGGCATTAGCCTATGTGATTGATGAAAACCTTGGAAAAACCTGCGTCAGGACGGACGGATGCCGCATAGATCCCAGGATCTTTCAAGTGCGAAGCTGACCGCTGTACCTAATATACCTAGATCCAACAGTGTGGATTTGAATACGTCACTTGCAATACGTACATACGTAGAGTCTACATACAGACTGAGCTTTATACTTGTATGTCTTATATGTGTACAGAAAACGATTATAAGACTTCTGCCGAAAGTACCAAGACAATATTTTTTTGTGTTCACTTCTTGAAAATATCGAGAAGAATGCTTCAGAAACAATAGTTGATGAGACTTTCTCATCGTTTAAGGGTCCCTCCTTGCTCCCGACCCAAGTTTTTTAAAACATTTTTCAAAATATTTCAAAATCTAAGAGCATTATCAAAACTTTTAGAACATAGCGCACTAGTACTAACAAATTACAATGGACAGCAATCTCGAGATCTTGTCGATTGATGAGTACTGGGACTTCAATCAAATCATGACATCATAATTTTTGAAAATGTATCGCTAATCGGTGGACAAGATCTCGCGATTGCTGTCCCTTGTATTTCATAGTGATTTTTAAGTTCTAGTGCGCTATGTTCTGATATTTTTGATAGTCCTTTTGGTTTTTGGAATTTTTAGAAAAATGTTTTTTTTTTTAATGCGGCGGGTGCGAGGAGCGCCCATAAAAAATGTGAAAACTACATTATTTATGTTTATATGGTATGAAACGTTAACAGGTATAACTAAATAGGATTTAAAAATTGTCTAACACTTCATTAATAGAGTAATTAATAGATGATAATTAAATAGAATCTACCTTCCCTGTAGAGAGTAAGAATTGAGCTAAGTATTTTGATATGGATTTAGAAATTATCTTAGGTTAGTTTTATGATTGGATTAAGTATTATAACTTTATTTAAAGATTAGGAACTACTATTGGAAATCATGATATTGAAAGTCTATGTCAGACGTAATAGAAAATATAGAAAAGATAAACGAAAGTTCAAATAGGTGTCTATTTGAATTTGAATTTAAATTTTATTTATGGACTTTTCGCAGCTTTGGTTCAAGCCGGGTTGGGGTAGGAAGAGGATGAGGAAGGTATCGGTCAGAAGCTTTCTTAAGGTACCATCCCAGCATTCGCCTGGTGGAACTGAGGAAAACTCTGGAAACCTCAGTCAAGATGGTCGGTCGTGGGATTCGTACCCACGTACCTACCTATTGCCAATCCAATGTCCGCGACGTTACCGCCTGGATTACGGGGACTGGACAGGCGTCTACCTAAGAAATATTGGGAAGTTAGTATTGTTACTAAGATTTGAATTACTGCAAATATATCTTCTGAGATGATCGAAGAATTTTTAAAGATAATCTTATGTCTCCAGGTCTGAGGAATCTGTATTAATTATTGAAGTTAAGGGTTGTGATGCTTAGAAGACGAAAACAACAACAAATAGGTATTGCTCCAATATTTGACTGTCGTGTACATCTACTCGTATGTTTATGGAGGAACTATAATTAAAATATTAGAAGTAAAGTTACATATGTGGGATGGACTTCAGATATCACCTCGCTCTAGAATAAACTAAGTAATCCTACAGTAACGTCAAACCCTTCGATATACAAGTCGTTGAGTGTTAACCTATCATGTAAAGAAACAAACAAAACCATTTTACACCAATCCCTTTCTTCGAACAGAAAACTCATCTGAAATCGTTAACTAACAGTGCGCATTGATTTCCTATCTCATACAAAAATAATAAGAGAGAAAATGGAATATACAAACCTTAACCTTCAAATCTAACTCTTCATTGTATTCAATGAAGGTTCAATGTTCTAAACTCCGGATGTCGTAGGAGTAATTCTGACTATTGTGTCGTGATGAGTGGAAACTAGAGAATTCTTAAAATAACATAAAAGCAAAATGTTTTCTACTGATAACGTAGCTAAACGTGAAAGGAAGTATGTTTAAGATTTCAGAACAAACGAAATGTTTGAACTTGAATTTCAGATATTATTGATCTAATCACAAGCAAAGCTATTTTTATCTTCTTTTCCGCTATCTATTTAAAAATCAAATGAGCTCTCTTCTTTACTCCAGGTCTTCACTCGTTATCAACTATATTGAGAAGGATTTTATTTTAGACTTTAATATGTGTTTCGTTATATACTGAAAGGTGTCACCTCTCCACTACTCTATTTTCTTTACACATTTTCTTCTTAGTTTTACGGTTATCTTCTGGGGAGAATCTTATTTTACATTAGCTGCTTTCCGCATATGAAAGAAAGCCATACCAATTACAGTAGAGTATTGTTTATCCGACCTTCGCTTATCCGACATACCATCGGAAAAGAAAAGCATCAATCGGCAACAAGAATTGCAAGTCGTGAACGTAGTCTATTTTTGTTGCTCCCGACTCTATCGTGAGGCACGCCCGTCTGCACTATGTGTCTGTCATTCAGTGCATGAAGGATAATGATCAGTATGGAATAACTGATGAAGGAATTGCTATTTTTCAGTTACTTTTTCCTGTTTTATTGTAAAACATGATTATTAGGTTCGTAATGTGTAAAATTATAACAGTTTGATTTAATAGGTTTTTTCTTAACACCTCCCTATTATCCGATATTTTCGCTTATCCGACGTTCTGCTGACCTATTTATATCGAATAAGCAAGACTCTAATGTATTTTTTTAAAATTTATCTAAGGCTCAGACCGGGATAGGGGAGTGGAAAGGATTCGGGAAGGGGTTGACCAGAACCTACGTTGAAGGCGCCATCTCGTCATTTCCTTGGTGTGACTGAGGAAAAACCCTGGAAAACCCTCAGTCAGGATGGTCGGCCGCTGGGATCGAACCCAGGACCTCCGGAATGCTAAGCCAACGCTCTACCACTAAGCTACGGCGGCTCGGCCATGTATATATAATATACATCTTTGCCTCATATCACATTGTCGCGTGCTGCACCATGTTGCGACCTCCGGTATTTCTGGCTCGCGACAGCTACAACCAAATTTTCATCGAGGACATCCATATTGAATGAAATAAGTTCATATGAAAAAATCAATAATGATATTTAGGAAACAGCGAATCAGAGAAAATTAGCGCAATGACGTCAACTTGAAACTGTTAAACAGAAAATGGGAGCAATTTTCATTCTTATAGAATTATTATAGGGAAAAGAGTTTGGTCATCACGTTTGGGAGCTACAGTAGATAATATAAATTCGAACATTATTATTTTTTGTAGCTGTGAAACGACAACTATCATCAAAGCCTTTATCCTATAATATTGTTTACAATAGAAACTTATGAAAAGACATCGCTGACATACGGAATAGAAACTTATGAAAAGACATCGTAGTCTGGTTGTTAAGTCGAAAAGCTGGTTTTGCGGTATGGATCAAATGTTTTCATGGTTTCTGACGCAGTAAACAGCGTAAATTTAAGAACCGATTGATGCCACTCTGTAAAACTTGAGCGTTTTCTGTAAATCAAGATGGCGTCCAAGATGGCCACCACAAAAATGTCCAGTTTGGATTTGGTAATAGTGGCATTTGAGACATCGTTCTTAAAGTTTTTTGAGTCAAGGAATCTGAATATAATGTTATTTTTCACTTAAAATGAGTGTGGTAACATTTTCTGGGGTGTTTAAAATATTATCAGGAAAGAAGTTTCCTCAAACCATGTGTGCACTAAGATTATTGGCAGAAGAAATGCTACGACCTATTCTAAATGAGAGTGACGTTATTAGTTTAGACAAAATCACCGCTAAATTGCAGAAGAAGTGCTTTTTAAGCCAACAACTAAGTTATGGACCGACTCGACTGCTTCATCAAACATGTGTTAATAATGATATATTTTGCGAGAGCTAAAAAGGAAGCTGATTGGTTTCTTAGTCTTTGGACTGTAGGAGAAATGATACCATGTTTTGCCGCTTCAGGCTATTGGAATTATTTAGGGTATGCTATTGTTTATGTGATGTTCATAGAGAAGATGCTACAAAAATGTTTAAAACATTTTTTGAATGGAGAAGACATGATGAGGCATAAAACTGGTTGTTGGAATGGAATACGGTCCGATATGATGATCGAGAACACGATTATGAGATATGGACATGGAAAACGAGGATTTTCTTTTACGGGTCTTACGATGAACAGTGCTGGAGTCAAGCGATGGGCTTTAGGTATGCATGTGACGAGTCAGATAGAGTGATTTGTGTAAAATGGCATAGCATAACCACAGTGAAGAGGCACGATTTCACAAAGAAGAAGGAGAAGCAAGGGCAAGTCGTGATGCTGAAGACAGGACAAAAATAAGAAGAAAGCTGGAATTATGCATTCAGCCTTTAAAGCCTTCAGAGCATCCTCAAGGCTTGATAAACATTGTGACTGGGAAAATTGAATCAAATAAAGATAACGTAGACAATGCTTTTGAATTGGGAAGTAAATGTGTACAGAAGTTTCAAAACTCTCTCCCAAGTGGTTTCTATGTCAGTTGGGAGAACTGTGTTGTCACCATGTCTGAAGCGAAACAATGCTCAACAGAGAAAGCGACGATACAGTTGAATGCTACATTGTTGTATTCCAAGGGAAACAGAGGCATTCAAATGGTTTACGTATTGAACTATGAACTTGCTAATGTGTCCACGTCTATGTTTAAAGATGGTAGAAGTGTGAGAGAAGCTGACAAGAAATCTGTTCTAATGAACTCTCTAACTGTAACCCATTCAGGCAGAACGAGTAGGATACCTACCCTAACTTTTGTGGACGGTCGTTCTTTGCTGTGGGGTGTGCATTGGTCCGCACGAGGAACAGTACATGATTTCATGAAAAACTTTCTAAAAAAAAACTCGAATTGCTGAACAATGCTCATATCTACTTGGTATTTGACAGGTACTATGACTATAGCATCAAGGGTGTATAAAGGACAAGAGCAAATCGTGGGGCGCAGAGATCCCGAAAGTTTATCCTTACCGAAAACGGGCCATTACCTCTCCAGAATGTAACTCTGTCAAATAATGATAAACGACAACGCATTCAACTAATATGCAAGTATATTTCTAAAAATGTCATCAGTGTCCCACCAAAAACCCGTTCGGTTGTAACTGGACTGGATCTTGTACCGTACGAAATTCTAGGTGCAAACAGAAGATTTGATAACAAAATATGAGTCTGACACTATCATCATTCGGCAGCTCATATTTGAGTTGAAAGACATCGAAAATGAAGTGGTGCACGTGGTGTGTGATGACGCTGATGTCTTTGGCTTTCTCTTGTACTGTTATCATCATTTAGGTATGAATAATGAAATGTACATGGTGTCACCCAAAATATCGAGTGCATCAAAAGAGTACTACTGCAATGAAACGTTAGAACCTAATTACAACTCTTCCTGCTGCTCATACTCTCTCAGGCTGTGACACTGTTTCCTCATACTATGGATTGGGAAAGAAGAGAATTCTGAAGTGTTTCCAGTCCGGAAAAGAATTAAATAAATTAGGTCATATACAAAGCAACATGGTAGAAGTAACGAAGGAATGCACCACATTTATGGCTAATGCCTATGGGGTAGATGACGTAGTAGACATTACAGAAGTCTTTGGAGAAAGCAAATAGGGCAAACCCAACTTCGAGCGCCTTCTCTTCAAGCCCATCCATCGACTACTGAGTGTTTTGCACTTATGTTCAGTGTGACCACTTCCAAGCCATCATATGGCTATCAATCAGTCAGAGGTGCCCATACCCCCCAAGGGCTTGGGCGCAATCCCCCCCAGTTTACCTACTATCTTCCCCTTTCGAAATTTTCACCCCCAATATATATCTATACAGGGTGAGTTTTTTAAAAGTGAAACACCTGAATCATTTTCAAACTATGCAAAAATTCGAAAGTCTTTTAACGGGAATAGATACCGACTGGAGGGGGACATATATCTATGTATAATTCATAGTCACTGGGTTAACAGTGTTGCTAGCCCAACATCAACTTATGTTTTTTTAAATGGGATGATATACATTTTATTTCATAATCTGAATTGGCGTCTCAAACAAGGTAAACAATATTAAAACTCCAACTCAGTGTTGCAAACTGTACCAGTTATAAGACGAAATATGTTCAGAGCCCATTTATAACATTGTGTAGTACATGGAGAGTAATTGTGCACATGGAGTGAACTAAAACATAGAACTATTTATTGTGACAGAAAATCAAATGGCTGAGATGAACAGTTTTGCTATAGCGCGGAAGAGAAAATTTGTTTTTTTAAATTATTGAATTACTCAAAAAAGACCCATATGATTCTATGCCGACTAACCTATTGGACAAATATGTTTGTCACAAGGAATATCTTCCCTTTTATTCGAGGTCGATATGTCAAGTACTTTCCAAGATACAGGATACTTGGTTGAAGTTGGCAACGACGCGCCAAATTTCCCTTTTTTCCCTCTGAAAGTTCAAGAGTTTGAACTAAAATTTTAAAAAATGACAAGCAGCATGACTTAGAACATGGGAAATTATAGGCTGTATTCAACCATAGAGCTATAATAAATAGAGGTAACATAGAAGACGTCACATCAAACCAAATTAAGGTTCAGCGGCAGCCATATTATGTGGCGCCATTAGTACTGTGAGGACTTCCTTTTTAAGTAAAACTGAAGTAGTGATTGTGCTCCTATGCATTTTATAATTGTCAATTCTCTTCGAAAGAGCTAGTTTTTCGAACAACGATAGCAATTTTGGAGGGCTCATCTGATATGCTCAGTTCTTATGAATAACTTTATCTTCCCATAAGAAAGAATGAGAAGGCAATATTTGGAAAAGAGGGCCTCTAAATATGAGGCCATTCAATGTGGTTGTAGCGGCTTGTCTCTTCCGTCAGTTTGCTTGACTCCCCTCGCCCAGAAAACAGCCTGATGTTTCCTCTAGTTATTATAACTCTATGTAGTCAACGCAGTCAGATGCTCTGTGATAAGAGTTTATAGAAATAACTATAGGTTGTCAGATGTGACGTCATTGACAACCAAAATATTAGAATTAGATGATAGACCAAAATTTGAACCTGACAACCTGTTAGTTCTATAAAGTCTTGCTCACGGAACAGCTCAATACGTTGAATGCAGGTTATTAGATATAAATATGTTGTTTATAAAAACAAATGTTTATAAAAACGATGTATATGAATCGTTTTTAATTAATTATGGCGTTATAGTGACTTGTAATATTATTGTAGAGCATGGATATCAGATCGTAATAATTGATAAATGCACTAATACTTGTATATGTTGTGGATTGTTTCTTGTTGGAAAATTCAATAATTCAAGTGCAAGGACACAATAAACCAACATGTTCAGACAATATCATCAGCAGCGACAATAGAGAAGTGTACAACAGATATTGCTAGCTCGAAACTTAAACAATAACTATAAAGTAATCTCCAAGAAAGATCCTCCTATTAAAACAAGGTCAGTCGCACGAAGCAAGAATAGGAATCATAACATTAAAGGGCTTCTCTTTAGTACACGTCTGGCGTTCCATTTGTAACCATAAATGGAGTAATCACACATGGTGTCTGTGAAAGGTGATATCCATCGCATATAATAATAAAAAAAAACCTAACCTGGCTTCTTTCGCTATCACTCACTCGACATAAATGATGTCCGTGTTTTGGTGCAAAACATCAAAGGTGATATAGAATAAACGATTCAGGTTCATGAACCTGTGACCTTTCTCGTTCGAAAAAATCACGCTCGACGTGGGTTAAAGTGTCGAAACTAAACTTCAAAATAATTAATTTATCCAACAATGCAAAGAGACACGAACAAGTTCCCGTTCCACATGCAACAGAATTGATATACTCTACATCAAAATAATCGACAAGTGATATAGATGGCATTCAACCCTAAGACTTCGAACACTTCACATGGGACAATCCAAATAAAAATAAAGTACAAGCAGTAATTTATCAGACACATGCGAAGACAGCGACCCAATAGACGTGCAACCTTTTCAACTTTTCTCCAACATCATTGACAAAATTTTGCTAAATCCACAATTAAGTACGTATTGATGAGAAACTCATAGAGCAATGTCATGACATCATGCAACAATTATCTACAACAATTGTGAGCAAAAAATAATACAGTAATATAATGTTGCTTTTTTGGGAAATGGTAGTAACTAAAGTATACACGACCCGTTCAACCAGGTGAAGCAGAAAAAGAAGTCTTGGATTCATACTTTTTTGTTTAAAGACTAACTTTAAGTGATCTTGGTTGAAGAAACAACTCAACTTTAGTATAACCAAATTAATGTGGTGATATCTACTATTAGATTTGGCTCCGTAGCTTTGGTTATGTGTATTATATCATTTGATATGGATTTAATAACCTCAAAATCAGTTGTAAATTTTCAATTGTCAGAACTGAGATTACAAAACACATTGATTAAAGCGTACAAGTTGAATATATGACTGCACTACATATTCGCCTTATATTATTGCGTGTAGAGAGACATTTTTTGTTCATACAACTTGATCTACTTTGTTATACAATGTTGTTTAAAGTGTTTGAAATAAGATAAACTTTACGAAAATATTGTAGTTCGAAATACATTAGTCTGCTTGTAATGGAATATTCGGAAGTTTAAAAATGCAAATTATTTTTAACACAGCCTCCAAACTATATAATTTTTCGGTGATTAGAAATTCAATGCCGTTTTTAGTTACTTTATTTGTTATGCTGATGTGAATGTTCGATATAATAATAATTATTATTAATATTATTAAATTTCTATCTCAGAGAAGGACTTTACTAATGTTTGAAGAATTAATATAGGAGAAACTTGCTCCTAAAATTTTTACAGCATTGGCTTCATACCCAAAATTCTGTAGCTTTATGTAACTTTATCAATTGAATATATATTTTTAGTTTGTTATAAATAAATCTCTAAAGTCAACTTGTATGCGTCAGAAATGATTTACTGTTGAAAATATTAGTATAATAATATGAAAGAAGAGGTACGTTCTTTCAAGCATTATTTACTAATATGAGTGCATTAAAGTGCGATTGCGATTTAAAGGAAATTAAGTTTCTTTGGCCAAAGGAAATACAAATGTCTGATTGAAGCATGGTATTAGTATAGTTGATCTATGTTCTGTTTTGTTCTATCTGTTCATTGCTCCAGTGATGAGATTTCAGAGTGGTTTGGACCGGACAAACCCACTCAATGTGACCAGAGAAAATCAAACAATTGCTAAGAGGTTTCGTTAAAAAGATTCAAGTAAAATATAATGTTCCTTTTAGGGGACTGTGAATAGAATGTGAACCAGAAGAAACAAAAATCTTGATTCATGTCAAAAGTGTAAAGGCACTCAAACTTTAAAATGTTAAACGACAAATAGAAAAAAATTATAGATTTGACTGCATTACACTTGTGGGATACCGGCCAGTGCCAATAGGTATCGCGCAACGACATTTTCGAACTTAATATTTTAATCTGCAAAACTTTAATGCACGTTTTCTAAATGAAGTGAATCCTTTTCTCATGTTTTAGGAATAGCTTTGAATGTCAAAATATCGTACTATGCCAATGTCGACAGATGTTTAGTCAGAACGGCCAACCATGATCGATATCCGCGTTATTAGTTCGTTATGCTTATGCTGCTAGGTAAAGTTGCCTAAAACCGTAAACAAAATCTAAATCGAGAATCTCTGGACCAGTGGTTAACGCCATGGATTTAGAATATGCAAGATGATTCGGAGCAGTACTTCTCCACCAATGTCGAGAAGGTTGAGTTAGGTGAGGTTAGATCATTTTAACATCATTATTGTAATACTTTCTCCTTTTAGAAAATAGCTCATAGTGACATCTGAGGCATTTTTTAAAAAGAAAGACTTACATCGATGTACAGTTGGTATGCAAAGATATAATGTTACCGGTTCCTCCACCGAAAGCACAAATGTTTAAAATGCAATAATAATAAATGGATACAACGCGTACACGATTCACAGTTTCGATTCATTGCTCTGAGCAACGGTGATTCGATTCTATGACGAGTGATGTCACAGAACCAAATTACCGTTATTTGGAACAGTGAGTTAAAAATGAAATGCAACATGTAAGCACCAACTAGAAAAAAATATTTATAGACATATTGTAAAAGTTTCATTATTATCCTAATGTAAAGTAACCTAATATAACCCATGGTAAAAACACTCTTATAGTTAACTATGGCAAAATGATAAAAAGTCGATTTTATGTTCATAAATCATTAAAGACACTGATCTATATAATTGAATCAATTTAATGCTGATGAAGCAAGAGTTATAATAAATATAGCAATTGATAATACACTGATTCAGACTGCATCGAAACACAAACACTGCAGAGAAGTAGCCAGGAGTACATTAAATACATGTGGCGAATTGATAAGCTTCTACAACACCAAATTTACTTGTAACGCCTTCGTCTTGAGAGAGAAAATTTTGTCAACGTATTATCTTGTCACCGTCAATGCAATCTGCTGTTACTTAAGGGGCTGAAATTACCACATTTTTCACAGGAAGTATTAGTTTGCAGTAGGCCACCGTCGAAGGAAAATGAAAGTAACATTTCTACTTTTATTAATAACAGTTTTTTTTTAATCACAGAGTTGGAATAGCGTCCGAACTACTATATTTAACTCTGCTTATGTGAGAAATCTTTATTCTACAGTACTTTATATTCAAATTTGATAGTAACATCATTGACAATTCTAATAGGAGCTATGAACCATGTACACGCTAAATTACAATAGAGCTCCTAATTACTATAAACAATGGCTCTTGAATCTAATAATAAATGCAAGCTCCTTAAAACCTAATTAAACCTTTGTGTATGAATTGAACGGTTTAATAAACGAATAAATAAACTCTTCTCAGAACAAAACAACTGTGAAACAGGAAAATAAATTGAGGCTAATCTCATCATCACAGCAGGTTACATTTATTAACACTAATACTACTGCCGAATAAATTAAAAAAGAATTAAAGCATATGCTCGAAGTGTCCGCCATCTAAATCACTACACATAAACATTCGTTTTGTTATGGATCCTACCGCTGCATCTATATGATCACGAGGAATCTGTTGGCATGCCTCAAGTAAACGTTCTTTCATATTTTGAGGTGTTGTTGGCTGTGTTCTATAAACCTGATCTTTAAGGTAACCCCAGAGATAAAAATCAATAGGTGTTAGGTCCGGTGAACGTGCTGGCCAATTTATGGGACCCCCACGTCCTATCCATCGTTGCGGAAACATACTGTTCAGTGCCACCCTTGACACACCAGCGTTGTGCGCAGGACAACCATCGTGTTGATACCACATAAGTTCTCTGACATTAAGGGGTATATCCTCCAAGAGAACAGGCAAATCGTTTTCGAGGAATACTCTGTATCTAGCACCCGTTAAGTGTCCGTCAAAGAAATAGGGTCCAATTATCGTACAATTCAGCAGTCCGCACCATACGTAAATTGACCAGGGATGCTGATGTTCTACAGCTCGAAGCCCCTAAGGTTTTCAGCTGACCAATAATGGAAGTTGTGCTTATTTACAGCACTGTGGTTGGTGAATGTTGCCTCATCACTAAACAACACTAAAGTGAAGAACCTTTCATCTTCTATACATTTTTCTATACCCCACCGACAGAAGCTAATTCGCTTCTCACTATCACCTACATCTAATGATTGGTGTAGAGAAATGTGGTAGGGGTGATAACGATGTTGTTTTAAAATTCTAACCACAGTTCGCTGACTAATGCCACGACCTTTTGATATGTCACTGTACTCACACTCGGGTCATTGTGAACAGCTGCCCGTACATCTACTTGGGCATTTGTAGTAGCAACAGTTGAAATGCGAAGTCTATTGTTCCAAGCATCCACATATCCTCTTCCTCGTACACGTTTATGTAGATTAGTAAATGAACGTCTGCTTCTAGGTCGCCTTAATGGGTATCTTTGTCTATACAACCTTGCAGAAAGCGTGGCATTTCTCCCACATTCTCCGAAAACTATTAGCATATCCACCAATTAATTTCGCTCTTGGTCCATTTTAAGATAAATAAGCTAATCTTGTGTTATAGATTAAATAATTTCAAACAGAGAAACCATTTATAAAATATTTTTTTCTTCTACTTCGTATTAGCCCAGTTCGATATAACATAAGAATGAAATGATACAAGCATGAAATGTTTATATTTCATAAATATTAAACAAGCAATTATCAAAGTTATTGTTCAACTGTTTCTCATGTTGTAAGTCATGCTGCTTGTCATTTTTTTAAATTTTAGTTCAAACTCTTGAACTTTCAGAGGGAAAAAAGGGAAATTTGGCGCGTCGTTGCCAACTTCAACCAAGTATCCTGTATCTTGGAAAGTGCTTGACATATCGACCTCGAATTCCTTGTGACAAACATATTTGTCTAATAGGTTAGTCGGCATAGAATCATATGGGTCTTTTTTGAGTAATTCAATAATTTAAAAAAACAAATTTTCTCTTCCGCGCTATAGCAACACTGTTCATCTCAGCCATTTGATTTTCTGTCACAATAAATAGTTATATGTCTTAGTTCACTCCATGTGCACAATTACTCTCCATGTACTACACAATGGGTATAAATGGGCTCTGAACATATTTCGTCTTATAACTCGTACAGTTTGCAACACTGAGTTGCAATTTTAATATTGTTTACCTTGTTTGAGACGCCAATTCATATTATGAAATAAAATGTATATGATCCCATTAAAAAAAACATAAGTTGATGTTGGGCTGGCAACACTGTTAACCCAGTGTCTATGAATTATACATTGATATATGTCCCCCTCCAGTCGGTATCTATTCCCGTTAAAAGACTTTCGAATTTTTGCATAGTTTGAAAATTATTAAGGTGTGGCACTTTTAAAAAACTCACCCTGTATATATAGGATATCTGGATCAACTTTGACAAAATCAAAGTCAGTTGTTTTGTAGCTTTTCGCCTTTATAATAAGTGTGGGCTTCTCTCTATCTGGCTGGACGTTTATTTTCTCTTTGTACATTACAAGAACACTACATACAAAAACTATATTTTTTTTTTTTAATTTTTAGAACTTACCCACAGTAAAGTAGGTTGTAACGTTCATGGATGAAGTATAAAGTATTGCTGATTACATTGTTCTACACATATTATATCACGGATTCACTTCTATGACGAATCACGTTAATTATCTAAGGTTCTCTACTAGATTGAAAAATCTCAACATTTTCTTACACAAATTTTACCTGGCATAAAATTTTTAAGTGCAGCAATTATTAATGACATGTCGCAAACATACGAGGAATTCTGCGTAGTTTCTTTCGTTTACCTTAGATAATTTCTTTATTGTAATGAATGTAACCTATTACGTCAGAAATGTAGAATTGTGAAGGGGGGGGATTAAATAAAAATAAAAACTTTGAAAATCCCTAATTAAGCTTATTTCTACTTTTACGTATGCAAAAATGATTAAAAACACATTATTTTGATAATTTTTTTGGGGCGTACATAAAACTGATTTTTAAGGTGATAAAGTTAGACATGTTCATAAACTGCAAAAGCTAATTTCGGCAAAAAAGTAACACATCAGGTTGTTGCACAGTGCGAAAACTGAACACAGTGTACGAGAGCTCTTCAATAAAAACTGGTTATTACTTCTTATGCTTGGTATATAAGCTGTAGAAAATTACTTTCATATCATATTTGCAACCTAGATGGTAGGCATATGTAATGTGTGCATGGTATAGTACGTCATATTTGCAACCTAGATGGTAGGCATATGTAATGTGTGCATAGTATAGTACGTCATATCACCCTAGGCAACACATACAATATAAACATAATTCTCTACAGCAAATATATGAAGTATTAGAAATGATGATCACTCTTCATTGAACAGCCTTTATACATTATTTTCTTTAATAGTCTATTGTTAAGCAATATCCAGTCCACGAAATATTACAATAATAAAATATAAAGCGTTACAATGTAGGTTAGGCCGTTTTGGAGTCCTGGCTTCAATCCTGTAATGGCCAGCTTTTCGCATATAGTTGGTTGCGACTTATAGTTCTTTCTTAAGACTGATTAAGAAAATTATTCTAAATACAATTTTTTCACATTTATTAGCTTCCTGTAAGATCCAAATATCTATGGATATCAAGTTAGTTAGTCTATTCTCTCCTCCCCCCCCCCCCGCAAAAAATAAGGTAGAGTAGTTAGGTTGTGCTATAAGGTTTTGGCCCTCCCCTCAAAATAGGGGGCGAAAAGTAAAGTGTGCGAGAATGCTTGCTCGTATCACCCCAAAAGAAATAATGAGTTCCTACACTGATCTGAGTATGAAATGTCTACTTGATGATAAATGTCTACTTGACGTGCTAGCCTTTGTCCCCGTTCTTTCTAAGCAGATCTTTCTATATCTGTGTATTGTTTCGCTAATTCTTAAGTCTACCCACAATTTGATATTTACTTTAATATGTTATTCATGCTAATTTTCCTTCAAATCTTTCTTTTTTTAAAAAAAAAACATCAATATAATATGATTAAAGTTTGATTGTCCCATTTTCAATGAAAAATCTATCCCCCCCCCACAAAAAAAAGTCTCATGGGCGCAACCTGCGCCCGGAAACCCGTCTGTGGGCACCCCTGAATCAGTCAGCCTTCTTTACTACACATGAGTCCAACATTGTTTGGATGGCGAAGAAATGAAGAAGAGAAAGAAATTGTACAGATGCCAATACCTGACAGTGTTAGGTTTGCACCAGACTACATAATAGGGATGGCGAAGTGCTGAAAAACTGACGAACCCTACTCAACAATGAGATGTGGCTGTCGCTCTAGAAACATTTCATGCAGCATGATGTGTCAGTGTTATAAGGAAGGAGGAAACTGCTGCTATCCTCATGTCAAACTTCCCGAAGCAATAAACGAAAGTGAGTCCGAAGAAGATGATTTTTAAGTAAATGCGAACAATAATCAGTTTATGATGCAAATAGTGCAACACAAGTTTTGTTTTACAAATGTGATTTTTTTATACTTATAGTTACATTATTATTGTTTTTATCTTAATTATTTTCTAAATAAACTATTTTTTTTTTCACTTATTATGTCCATTTTGATGTTGGCTGACCCAACAAAGATAAGAAACGTTACCTCACACGCCATACTTTAGTGACAGAATAACAAACCTCTCCATGGCCATCATGGACGCCATCTTGGATTTTTCAAATTGCTCAATATTTACAAGGTGGCATCAATCGGTTCTCGGATATATATGCCATAAGCTACCAAAAGCAATGAAAAATTTATCCCTACTCCAAAACAGGGTTGACCTATCATTTGGCATTTGGAACCCAGACTATCACTGACATATGGAAATATATCAAGTTTACTTTGCCTTCTCTTAGTTCTTGAAAGAGTAGAAAGAAATGTTCTTGCAGATATATATATATATATATATATTTCAAATATAGAGCGTACCCAAATTTGCATATCATCTTTCCATTTTCGTCGAATGCTTTAAAAAGCGAACATAATAATTTCCCCACATTTGCTGCTCTTTGAAACCTCGCTAAAGTGTATCTCGCAATACTGAATAGAGGTCCGGATACGGATGAAACGAATAAAAATTATTCATCGGGTGAAGATAATACTCGATAGACACCGGTCTGGAAGAACATCTTGACCATGTACAAATTTGATACGCACTCCATCTGGATGTTTGAAACGTACGCGATGCTTAGACGGGTGAGTGAGATTAACCTTTAGGTGCCTAATGAAATTTGAACTAAACTAAAATAAACGAAACTATTCAAACGTTAGCTAACCCATTTTTCTTGACTTGGGTGACTAGTTCGTTAGCATTCAAAATTCCGTTAACTAATATAAAATAAACCGAACCAACCAAAATTTATCTAGCTCTTTGAATTAGTATTTTAATTAATAAAATCAAACAGTTTTAGTAGCCCATTACTTCTGCCGTCCTACGTCCTGGCTTTTGGAATCACATCACCAGATGACCGGCAAGGCAACGGAATCTCCACAGAAATCTTCATGCATTCTTCTCCCAAACATATTCCGAACATTCCCATCGGCGTTTGGAAGAGCAACAACAGAAACTCCAGCAATCCCTAACTGTGACCAGATCACTTATGACATCCAGAGGCCTGATAAATCAGTTGGTCAATCCTCCGCAGATCTATTCCTTTCTCCACGTCGGACAAAAATGAAATTTACGAGAGCGAATCACTCCATTTCCGAATATGTCACTTGCGTTGAAGTAGGCCGTTCTCTATCTTCACCCTGTGCAAAATCCTCCTGGATCCGTAGGTAGCTTCAACCCCAGTCAGATTCATTTAGGATAGTTGAACGACGGGAGTAAGATTGAAGGGAAATGATTAACAAAGTAAACAAGTGCGTCTATTTTTCCTCCTCTATGGCATTTGCATCCATTGCCTACCAAGCCAAATCAAACTGGTAACGGAGTGTCATCACATCCTAAAGAGCTTTAGAAAATCATCAGTACGCAGGAAGAGTCTATCCTCGCTTTTTGCCGCGTCTGGATGCAAGAGCATAGAGACCCTCCTCTTATGCAACTGGAAGAAAGAGAATATTATGAAACGGAGAGAAGTTCTCCATAGAATCATTTCAATAATGCGTGATTATTTACAGTAATGCATCTATTATTCTGTTTAATTGGGGACCGATAAAGTCCGGAATATCGATATTCCAGATAATCGATTGTTAGTAAAATACAGCACTAGATATGGAAATAAAATCTACTTACCCATCTAACTTGCAGTCTCTAGTATAAGTTTTGTTTCAATAGTTTTAGAGTAATAAAACAACACTGTTAAAGGACTCAGAAAAGCTTTACTACTCAAAAAAGCATACACGAAAATAGAGTGCCAATATATTGCACAGAGATCGTATGAAAGAAAATTTAGGTTGGATGATCATAAGCAGTATAAAATTACTACGGAAGTTTAAATAGCTTACTCCTTGATTTTTATTTATGACTCGGAACGTTCCGGATAGTCAATCAATCTTCCTTTGAAGAAGAAAAAACAAGAAATATGTTTCTCTGAAGAGTTTGCGAAATCTGATCAGTTTCGGAGATACAAGTGCTGAAAGTCACGAGGCATCGTCACAAATGACGTTAAAACTCGACACATGATGACGTAAGCGTTGTCGGCTTAGCAAATCACGCTCAAAGTAAAGCGACACCTTTCTTCTTCCCTATCCCTGCCTGAGCCTTAGATGCCTAAAGACCATAAATAAAAAATTCAAATTCAATTCAATATTTCTAGGGTTCCCCTGTCGTTATTTGTTGACGACAGCACCTATAATTTTGGCTGTGAAGGATTACCTAGGAACTGTACCTACATACCAATTTTCATCAAAATCGAGCTCTGACAGCTGGCGAATGTTCCTTGTAAGCTGCGTTCGCCATTATAAACATAACATAAACAGATGTATTGGGTAACACTTCAAGTTTGATTTGCTAGGCCGATCCCGCTTACGCCATTACTTGTCGATATATAACTTTATTTGTGACTTTAAGTGCCTGTAGCTGCGAAACTAATGGGATTTCGGAATTTCTTCAAAGAAACTTTTTTCTTGTTTTGATGTGAATTATCACCTTCCGATGTTTGCGCCATTATTTTGGGGACACCCTGTATATGTGATGATTTATGAAGAACCAGTTGGTATTCTACCACACTTCAACACAAAACTTAGGTATTTTGAATAATATAATCATTTTAAAAGCAATAGTTACATTGACACACAATTTATTAATGTTCTAGATGTAGATGAAGCGATTGGAGCTCAGTTGGTAGAATTCGATTTCGCTTTCGGAAGGTAATGTGTTCGAATCCATCGACTGGGAGTTCTGGCTGAGGTTTTCCGCAGGTTTCTCATAGTCACACCAGGCTTATGCCGGGATCATACCAAGGTACCCAAGCAACACAGAGACGTTAGTTTCACGTCATATGAAGGTAAAAAATTGTGTACAATGACGTGAATAACTCGTGATTAATTATAATGAAATGTCGCAGTCGAATAGATTCCACTGACATGACGAACATATGACTTCTCTTATTAGTCATAAATTGACATTTGTCATACAAGTTAGGATGATGATGTATAAATGTCGCTGATGTGTCGTTTCAGCAATGGCGGCATATTTCTCACTACTATTTGACGTACGAAATGACGTAGTTTCCTTTCGCTTTACGTCATTTGAAATTTCATGATCAACAAATGATGAATTCACATGTCTGTGCTGCTTGGGTACTTGTCGACTTCTCCTACCCTAACCAACCTGAATAGTTGCCGAACTTGTAGTCGGGAAGGACAAGTAGGGGGCGCCTCTCTAATTGTTTTTGTCCCATTTTAAAATCTGTATGTTTACGTATGAAGAAAAATAACGAATTCGGCTCCCCTGTACTATGGGTAGCGATGGTGACATACCTGAAAGTTGCCTAAAGGCCACAAATACAATTCAATTAAGCATAAAATTACACTTCTATTTTATAATTAATTTGTTCTCGTAGTGTGAATAAATATTTTATTATTTTCCTCCACTATTATTTCAGGATAAAACAAGCTATTTGAATCACTTCTTACAGCGTGATAAAACTGATTGTACGCATATAAGAACCTATTATTGGATATTGGTGGGCGCGCTAGCAGCCTTGATAAACAAGCTTTTCCTTCCCGTTTGTTAACTGCGCAACTCCACACATCGTCATTGTTCGCTGTACTGAAATCAATACTAATTTAACGACTTTCCGAACTTCTTAAATAAAGGAAAGTAAAATTGTGTTGATATTTGCGCATCCTTAAATATTTTAATTTTCAAAAAGAACTATTGCTGACGTTCAGAAAAGTGTTTTTCTCAGAGATTGTAAAAACTACTAAAACGAAACTTGGCCTGGCACTCTCTGAGTCCATGTCAGTTAAGCGATGCCAACTTACCGCTTTTGTCGCTAGATCTATCGCCTTTTGAAGGCTTTTAGAGACACATTTTTCGATTTAGCGCCTAGCGCTAAGTATAGTGCCTTTTGAACCTAGCTAGAATTTAATCTTATTTCTGAATATTCTTCATTTTTTTTTTCATAATATAGAAAGGCTCCTTTTGTTTGTTTGTATTCGAAAAAATACTAAACTTAGTTTTTAAAAAAAACTATTGCCCAGCTCTTTTGCCTTCTTGAAACAGCGACTGAGGTTGGATATACTGCTCCCTCCCCACCCTCCAGTAATTTGTCATTCCCTCCGCATCTAGCGGTACCTCGTTTCAGCGATGAAGATACTATGAAAAGAAAAGGGAATGTTCAAACTTGAAGGGACAGAAACTCCGAGATCAGGGAAATGTTAACATATGTAAAATATTAGAGTAACAATGCAACCAATTGTGGGAGGTACACGGCGAATCTCTTTCCTCTTTCTTAATC
Source organism: Lepisma saccharinum (assembly GCA_022664845.1). NCBI lineage: Eukaryota > Metazoa > Arthropoda > Insecta > Zygentoma > Lepismatidae > Lepisma > Lepisma saccharinum. The sequence continues at coordinate 41,699 of JAGDQP010000367.1, forward strand.
GCATATAAAATTGATCACTATGTCTCCTCCTCAGTGTATTCTTAACAGAGAAAGTACAAAGAAGAGAATTCAGCCCACAATTATAGTCACTCGGTCTCGGATGTGACGAGTTTGAGATATACAGTGGTTCGAAGTTTCACATTTCACGAAGTAGAACTCGTCTGGGATAGTGAAACCATAAAACAAGTTTGCTTTGGCTCGTGTCAATTTATGTTTCCTTCTTTCCTTCCTTTCTTTTTTTCAGCTGAAGGTCTAGAGAGACTTTTCCTATGTTTGTCTCCCTCTCATTTGGCTCCCGTTAAACATTGCCAATATTCAAATCAAATAATTGAAAATAATTTCAATCTTTTGAAGTATTTTTAAACATTTGCGAAAGAATAATTAAGCCTTCTTTGAATAAAGAGGCATTCTAGCTTCAAATAAACCATAGTACTATTGTTCTTCATTTAATTTTATTCTATTTTAATGGTTAATATTTTTAGCGCATTCTAGCGCCTTTTTACTGCGAAATAGCGACATTTTATATCTAAGAGGTGACAACGCTGATCCCCTCTGTGGCAGCCATTTTAACTCAGCAGCTGTGAACTGTAGTTGTACCGTCTGCTGTACGAAAAGAAACGAGGAGGGGAAGTAATATTAGGGAAGAAGAAACTATCTTAAGATGAGTTACATACGTTTAAGGTGCATAAAAAACATTACACAAAACTTTATTCGCGAGAATAAGTTTGTTCATAAAAGGAATATTTCAACATCAAACAAAAACCGTGAGACATCAACAGTATGCGAAGATGTGACAGAAGAAACTAAGACCGCTACGGAAAAGAACTGGATAAGCTATGGTTTTAACCACAAAGACAAAGCTGAAGACCGAGATGCAATGAATGCTTCGCTTTTTTTTGGTGTAACACTGTGCCTTGTAATTGGTGGTTTTATTTGGGCATATACTCCCGATTATAGGATGAGAGATTGGGCGCAGCGTGAAGCCTACCTGGAAGTACGAAGAAGGGAAAAGCTAGGCTTACCATTGATTGATCCTAATGTGATTGATCCTAGAAAACTAACTTTACCTTCGGATGAAGAACTTGCTAACACTGAGATCATTATTTAGACTGTATATGGCAAGTTCAGTGTACATAGTATTGATATTTACAGTTGTGTGTGCTTAGGTTCCTGTTAACATGAAATTACACCAAATGTAGGTGTTGGCAGATGTAATGTGAAAATTTTCAAGCCAATACAGTTCCAGTTAACATTAGTTCTACTTACTTTTATTTAAATATTAAACAAGCACTCGTGCGTACTGCTCTGTGAACCAATCCTGATTGAATCAGCGGGTTTGGTTCCGAAGCTGGTGGATACTTTTTTTTTTGGGGGGGGGGAAGCATATTTGGGTACAAATTGTTACTATTTTGGGCATTAGTATAGTAGTGACGAACCAATTTTAAAATCACAAATGCCAAACAAAAAAAAAAAAAACATAAAACACACACATTACGTGTTCATGGGAGGCGAGCGATTTACGAAATTGTTTTCTTGCACTTTTCGTAGATTATCTTAATTTAGTGACCATACGAACATAGAGGTTAGGTGTGGTCATGTATCTTTACAAAATAAATGTTGACATATTCACACAGGCGTGTTAACTCTCCCATTTTGCGTTAGAAAGTTGTGTACAATTGTTTCGGTGCCTTTTCCTTTCCTTCCATGAATACTCTGCTAAATAACCCTAAAAAAACACTTTCCCTCGTCATTTCTATTCAGTAACACTAACGCAAGAAATGTCATAACCATCACAAGGACGTGCCATTTCAACACTGCCTTCCACATGACAACTGTAACTCTACGCAAAATAGTTCCTTCCGCCACAACATGCAGTGCGTCCTAAAACATCTTAAAAACACACTACAACAATATAATTATTTACTTATGTTACCCGCATTACTATTTTGCTCCCGATTACTCACAAACGTCACAATTATCTCAATTCGTCCTGTAAATTTCTAAATATTGGTCCGTCACTACTATAGTTAACCCCTACTTTGTTATTTATTTGCTACTGTACGTTAGGTTATGTTAGTTTTGGCCCCCCAAATATGGACATAACCCCATTTGGGACCTAACCTAATTTAACCTCAAGTGTCCGCCAACTATGGAACTGAAGCCGATTGGGCTATTAGAAATTCTTTACGACACACACTCCGAAAGCAACTTTGAACGCTGTGCATAAGATGTTCATTTCTCGGTTCAAAATATTTTGATAATATCTCACGTGGAATACTTGTAAAATCAGTTTTGTTTCCATGTACGTATAGAGATAAACGTTACATGACCCGTAGCTGCTGACCAGGGTTGTAGTGGAGGATATACGGTGTATACCCATCTCAGTTTTTAGGCATCACCATATACCCACCTAAAGTATGTGAAATATGCAGGTTTATGGGTTGGTAAGCGAAATCATGGCTTTACTTCGTGTTATGAATAACACGTGTTTTGTTACAGTCACAGATACAATGTAGAGTACGTGAAGATGGGCTAGTTACGGTCAGGTAAGATTATTTTTATATGCGATGAACATGACAATACACTTCATGTGCTCGCTTCCAACGCTCAGGCAACTACATAGTCTCAAGTTCTTTTCGCTTTTTCACTTCCATGACTCGAAACTTATCGGCCTGAGACGCATAAAGGCCATAAATAAAATTAATTTCGGAATTGTTATATTTTGCATTTAGGCACAACATATGTTTGAAATCTTACTTTTTTGTTGGCCATAAAGTAAAGGTAACCCGTGCTGTAGTACTTTTGAATTGCTACGATTATTTAGCAACCTGTGTGGAAGTGTTGAAACGCAAGATATCAGTTTCTGGTTATGGAAGTGTGAAGTAAAGAGCGGAAAGTTGGAGCCCCTATTTACTTGCATCTGCGTTCAGGACACGCACATATTGTGTTAAAGGTGATGTGCATTGCGTATAATGAGAAAAAAACAAATACTGTCCTTGTTTTGTGTGGCAAATTACGTGTCATTCACAACACGAAGTCTCTACAATAATATTCCTCCGCATGTCGCCATGTTTCTGCCTCTTGATCAACTCAAGTGCATATTTAACGAAATAATAATATATTGATTTTCGCAAAACTTTTTGGGTTGCTGGTGTCGCTCGTTTTTTATGGAAGTGCCTGTGTGATTTATTTGAAAAGTGGTATGAAGCGTACATATGACTCAATAGCTGGTGGAATCTGGAGCAGATGGAGTAAATTTTAATCGAGCATTTCTAATGGAAGTAGTGCTGATGTTCGTTTTACGTACATTTAACCTTTAAACGACGCGTGGCTTATTTATAAGCCATGGTGGTGTAGTTCATACCTACGCATGGCTTATATGTAAGCCATGCACAAGGTCATTTTTTTTAGCCTTCATAAGTTGGTATTACTGGACGATGTTTTCTGCGCGCACTCCAAATTTCTTTCTTCTGTAACGTGAGATGATGAAGCCAATCACACGGAACTAAAAGAATGGGGTAATGACGTCATTTAAAGGGAAGTTTCGTCCGAGTTAAAAGACACGTATGTTTTAACTGCGACGTGTTTACTTTTTAAAGGAAGCACACACAATCGCTGGTGTTTCGTGGCGTTTTCATTTCGGGAATGATAACATTTAGCCCACACTTCGTGTTATTGTTATTTTAATATTTTGGGAGAAGAAGAAGAAGAAGAATAGATGGAGATAAAAACAAAACATATCAACTCCTTCATATGGTCTGAAAATATAGCACACGTCTTGGTTATGTTTATATGCCTCTGTTTTCTCCCCTTCCTATGAAAGAATAAATTATGTTTCTCTGTTGACAAGAGAAGGAATGGAGAATAAAGAATTAAACGTGATACGTGGCCAAACAAAGATCGCTTTCTTTTTAAGAATTGCCATTCATAGCTTCATGAACGAAAATGATTTCAGTGCCTCTAGTTTCTTTTAGGAAGTGGGTGTCGGTGTGTATATCGTCTCAACAAAATATTTCCTTTACTGAATAATTATCGAAATGGCTAACCGTTCTACATTTTTGACTGAAAGTGAGATCGCAGAAGAACTGGACACTGACAGTGAATGGGAGGGGGAACTCGACCTTCTGGAGGACACTCAGCCTGACCCTATACAGGGTGATTTGGAAGATGAGACATCTGAAGAAAGTGACGATGGTAATGGAGATGTACCTGACTGGATAAAACCGAGTGCAAGACACAGACAGCGGCCACAGCTAACATTCACTGGTACCCATGGTGTGACAGCAAATGTTGATGAAAATTCAAGACATCTGGACTTCTTCCGGTTGTTTTTCACAGCAGAAATTCTCCATTTGTTGGTAGCAGAGACAAACAAATACTATGACCAATACGTTACCAAGCACGGACCTACAAAACGACAGAACTTTCCTGTTACTGCTGACGAATTTTTTGCAGTTGTTTTGCACATGGGACATGTCAAAATGGACACAATACCAGACTATTAGGCGCGAGCAGAGTCTTCATTCCATCATCCTTGGTTTCCACGGGTCATGGTGCGTGACCGATTTATACATTTCCTCAGGTTCCTTCATTTTGAAGACAATACGACAGCAACGGACAGATTGTGGAAAATCAGACGTTTCTTTGACAAGATCTGTAGGCTCTATAGTTCGAACTACAGTCCAACTGAGCGTTTAGCAGTGGATGAGGTTATGGTTTTGTTCAAAGGAAGGGTGATTGGAGAAATAGAGCTCGTGACTAATTTCGGAAAATATTTTTTTCTTGAATAATTATAAACAGCGTGGTCTTGGTTTTCTTCTCGGTTACATACAATATTACACGGTTTATTATTATGCACTTCCGGCCTTGGAACTATCGGCGGTGCCTTGAGGGGGGCGTCCCAAAACGGATTTTTTAAGAAAAAAATTGACTTTTTAAAATTTCTTCTTCTTCTTCTTCTTCTACATTTTAAGGCACAATGGCCTATCTATAGCACATTTTAGTACCCTATAGTATTGTGAATAAAACAAGATATTATTCATTATTTTATGTTAATTACTGCTGAAGATATAAATTTTTCTTTATAACATGAAATTATTAACAAAAATTGGAGAAATAGAGCTCGTGACTAATTTCGGAAAATATTTTTTTACTGAATAATTATAAACAACGTGGTCTTGGTTTTCTTCTCGGTTACATACAATATTACACGGTTTATTATTATGCACTTCCGGCCTTGGAACTGTCGGCGGTGCCTTGAGGGGGGCGTCCCAAAACGGATTTTTTAAGAAAAAAATTGACTTTTTAAAATTTCTTCTTCTTCTTCTTCTACATTTTAAGGCACAATGGCCTATCTATAGCACATTTTAATACCCTATAGTATTGTGAATAAAACAAGGGATCATTCATTATTGTACGCTAATTACAGACTGAGCTATGGATATTTTTAATTAACAACGTCGAGTGATAATGACATGTTCCTCCGGAGGCCGCGTCGGGAAGGGTCTTACCGGCGAAAATGCCTGCGTTGTTTAAAGGTTAAACCATTAAGCTACTGTTGTAGTTACATTCGGACTGTCTAGAACGTAGTTTTTGCAGTTCTTTGGGCGAATCGCATAGGTTAATAGCGATTCAGAATTTTTTTTTATTTTCGCGGCTCAAATAGCTATGTTGTTTACAAATAAAGATTACAGCCCCTTTTATGAAAGCTAGATTTCTCTGCTTCCTTACAATAGGTGAGTTCTGTAAACTGTTGCTATTGTGTCTCAAATTACCCCTGCAAACTAATGAGGGAGCCTTATTTTTATGTTAATTGTACATCCGATACCATATTATATTTCACTGCAAACTTGAAATTCTACCCTGTTTCTACTTTTCATTTCTGTTACTATTACATGGCTAACGCCCCGAGTACTTCTCATGCGTTACTCTGAGAAACAAGTGTGTGTGGGCAAGGAGGCGGGTCACTTTAAATGTGCTACGGGACCGTAGTATCTTAATGTGACTTTCACATACAATTCGTATCACAGACTCATTGTACTTTTGATGTTTCCTCATGCATCAGCTTAACAGCTTGGTTTATATAACCTGCAATAGCAACAGTTTAGTTTGCTGCAATAGCCTAAAGAATTGAAACACTACTGATTCTGCGGTCGTTCGTTTCTTGAATAAATGTGTCCTAAATGTTACCAAATGCTGATACGTATTGCAACCAGTGTAAACTACTGTCATTTCCTCGTGAATCGTATTTCCACCCTAAAATTTCGTTACGTGGTGACAACAATACTTCTGCATCTTACTCAATATATTAAGAAAAATTGTTTCACATCATTAGTTTGATAAGTGGAGAGCTTCGGTTCTTCTCTCCCAATACATCTGGTCAGCGTGGGAGTCGTAGACCATCCTCCCTCCGGGAGAGGCCTCATCCAATAGTGGATTGAATATGTCTGTGAGTTATTATACATACAGTCCGTTCCATAACTCCTCTTCCCATTCACATTCTAATTTAGGATACAAAGAATTATGTTTTTCGCTGAAATTTTGCAGAACTAAGTGGGAGATATGTAAAAATGGAGTAAGTCAGTGCATATTCGATGAATGTTTCGTAGTTTTTCGGAAGACTCCGAAAGTGATATTTTTCTTATGGATAATCAATGTTAAAATGCGTGCAGACAGATGATAAATACTATGAAGAACTAATATTGCTGGAAGCAATTTCTTGAAGATTTCCTGTGTTCTAGGACTTAGAAACAATTCAGAATTTTCTCATTGGTATGTACTAAAAAAAGGCAAGTGGCGTTATTTATGTCGGATCGAGGGATGTCACCGATATTGTCAGTATATATATATGTGTGTGTGTGTGTGTGCGCGCGCGCCTATCCAGGTCCTGATGTGCAGGAAATCAGTACTAAACCGCTTCCAGCAATATTTGATTCATCTTCGTAGTTTGATTTGTTAGGGGACATTTTTAACATTGATTTCCCATTGAAAAAAAATAACATTTTAAGTTTTCGCTCCGTAAAGCTACGAAACGTTTGTCGAATATTTATGCACGTAGATTTTACATATCTTTCTCATGTGCTTCCAAAATTTTAGCGAAAAATGTTGATTACTTACTCATCACAACCTACCTAATCGACACGCTGGTGGTTCATACTTTTTTGGGTATAGTTCACGAAATGCTCAAATAATATTAATATTCTATATCATATGCTTCGCGGGTTAGTGTTAGCATGATTCACGAAGCACAAACCTACATTCTCAATGTAAGGAATGTTTATTGTGGCGGTTTGTGCATTCTGCCTCGGATTGAAACTCGAGTGTGGTAAGGATCCCACGTCAATAATAGACCCCGTTCTTATGATCTACATGCTTGATTACGTAAACTACGACCCATTCTTAGATGGTATTGTGACTCTTTCCATTCACCACTATATTTGTTATTTAATTGAACTGGATATTACACAGAATTAAAAAAAGAAAAAAAAAACAGTCCACTTGGGCCCAGGCGATATTTTTTCGGGTTTCATTGTATTTTCTAGTTTTATTGGGGGTTTTAAAAATAGAATGTGAATACAGTAAATGTAAAGATGTGTACAGATCTAAGTAGCTCAGCTGATAACGGTATATCACTACTGTGAAATTTTAATTTACTATAACCTTTAGACATCTATGGCTCGGGGTCGGGATAGGGTAGGGGAACTTGAATGTACAATCCCGGAATTTGCCGTATGTGACTGAGGAAAAATCCCAAAAAGCTGTCAGTATGGTCGGCCGCTGGTATCCAACCTCCACGAAAAGGAAGCAAACGCTTTACTAACTGACACTACTGTGGAGTCGGGAGACTTGGAGCGGGGGTGTTCTGTGTGTGTGTGTTGGGGGGGGGGCACTTGATTTGTGCACCGGATTCAAGCCGTGACTTGGTTCGGAGACCACGTTGATTGTAGGTCTCAGCATTGCCCCATTTACCAGGGAGACTGAGTAAAACTACGGAAAACCGTGTTCGTGATGATCCGACTGAGCAGTCTGAATTGCCACTTGGCCGTCCGGAACAGCAGATGGGATAATCATAGTGCTGTTTCTTTTTTAATTCTTTATTTTCTTATTTGCTGATTAGCTCGATGCTTCTGTGGATAGCAAGTGATCAATGATAGCATATGGCATCTGTTGGGAAATTTATATTATTATAACAATAGTAGAAGATTCTAGTAATTAATTTTGCACGGAATTTGATATTACAGACATCAGTAGTTTTGATTTTACCAAGACACCATTTATTATTATACACCATACTTCAATAATAATTTCATTTGAAATTAATTTGTTAATAAAGAGCATAAAAATCTATAATATATCTAGTTATAAGAGCTAATAATTTTAGCCGTTTACGAAATCAACTGTTGGAAATATATTATTTAATAGTTTGTATTAGAGTACTGACTGAGCTTGAATATTTCCTTGTATTCCAATATCACAAAACGAAAGTGTGGTAGATTTTAGATAGCAATATTATTCTAGCTGGAGTTATAATGACAGTTATGATCTGCGTTCTATCTATCTAAAATGCATTAGTTTTAAATTAGATGCGTTTTTATGACTTCTCAGAAATCATTTAAAACAAAAGATAACGAAAAAACCCACTGGATTGTAAAGGGTATTTTTTCAAGTGAGTCCAACCGGAAAAAAGTTCGTTCAAGTGAGTCCAACCTACCATGGCAAACCCTGATACTACATATCGAGGCTGTCTAGGAACTAATTGAGTTTGTATTACGCATAGTTTAACGGCATATTATTAAAGTGCTTATTTTGTGACTCTCCAATTAGTAGATTGTGCAACATTCACGTACACCGTCAGTGCATTTTGTATTTTTATAGGTGCCTTCATGTTCAGTAAAAGTTCGTTTCACTGAGAGTTAATGATTTTGACAGTACATAAAAATTCAGTTGTCAATTAATATATATGGGCTAGGTAGGCAGCTGTGGTCTAAGCCTGATAGATGTATTTGAGGAATGACGTTAGTAAGTGAGCAGAACTGGAGATAAGGATGGGGACAGTTTAGATACCATCCAGGCATTCACCTTATAATTAGGGAAATGTTTAGTTAAGATGGCTTACAGTAGGACTCGAAGCTGCTTGCCTCCACAGTACCGTTCCGAAGTCCGCGGCCATAAATGCTGGGCCACACAGGCTGTGTTGAACTAAGTTCCACTTCCTTGTTCCTAGTTCTGTGCTTATTTCACCTAGAGTCCTTTAAACTTCAACTTAACGATGGTATCAGGCAGAGAGTACGCTACATCCTCCCTAGACTTCGACAACACCCCCCATAAGGAAAATCTCTGAAAAGTGTTCTTTCACGACATTTAATAGTGAGAAATTCCTGGAATTTCGATTTACAAATACGGCAGTTATGGTAATACACAATCAAATCTAAGGCGTAAGGGCAGCGCCTCGAAGGTCCCGAGTTCGAGTCCCGCTAGAGGCATGGGTGTTTGTGGATTTTAACTTGGTATAAAGGGTCGAATCATGATGGGCCGAAGTCAAAAGTGTTATTAGACTGTCCCATAGAAAATAAAGTTTTTACGTACATTAAGGTAATTAGTTACATCTACTACTTGGAATCTTTGACGTACTAGAACCCGTTACAAACCATGGACTGTTCTCCAGTTTCTGTTCATTATGATTCGCCACTTTCTTGCAGTTTATACGGTTCGGAAATCGAAACGGCGTGGGGGAGGGGGGGCATGCCGTGGTCCAGTCAGGATTTGCTTCTGGGTTGGCTCCCGGATATCCATATGGTTAACGCTCTCGCCCTTGGTGAGAACGGTTCCGGGTTCGATTCGCAGAATTTTGATACTTATCCAGTATCATGATAAATATTGCGGAGACACTTTGAATACAAGAAGGAGCAAATTGGGGTCATGGGAGCCAAAGTACAACTGCGACGAGAGCCGATGCGCTGACTACGTACTACCCAACGAAAAGCCGTTTGAATATTATTTTATTTATGGCATTTAAGATCTCAGGCCAAGCTAAAAGCCGTCTGGTAGACCTTGGCGCTCTACGGAATGTCGTACCATTAGTTTAGGTTTGAGTTAGTAGACATGATTTTAGGTGTTCGAAACGTCAGTGTGGCAAATTTCTGCATGATTTGGAAAAAAAAAGAGAAGATGATCATGAGTAATATTTTCTCGTCGTGAAAGTTTAAAGAATTTTATTCGAACGTCCATCAATGCTTTGATTTGTAGCGACAGAAAAGCATAAAATATACCAGAAACGTTCCTCCGGAAATATATGTTAGCGACTAACCTGAAAATAACCTTATTGGTCAAAAGTTGAATTTTGCATTTTTAATTTGTTTCTGCTTCTCATTGAGCATTCCGAAAAAAAAAAAACTAAAAAATTATATTTTACAATCCGTAGGTCAATTCACAATGACACTGTTAGGAAGAATTGAATTTGTGGAAGTGGATGCCCTGATTTCAGCATTTGTGTGGAAAGCCTCAATGAAGTCGATCACTTTGGACATCGATCCGACAACCTTGGAATAAGAAGCGCATACAATTTGCACTAAGTTATTTTATCAACTGTGATGTAATCTTGATATACTTTCCAGTGGAGCTTGAGAAAAGTAGAGCTTATTATATTTAAAATTTATTATTTTTTGCTCTAAAGACATAGTTGAGGCAAATTATTTCTTTCGTAGTAATTAAAATTTCATAGTAGATATCTGTCCATATTTTACTAAGTTAAAGCTTGCAAAAGCTAGAAAAGTGCAAAAAGACAAATAAGACAATAGTTCTGTTGGTAATTCATTCTAATCGATGAAAATGATCCGAAGCGTGAAGATCAAATCTCCTAGTAGTCTAAAATCAGTTTCCTACCTAACGACAGAGAAATAAGTTGTTTGATTTTCTTCGCAAGTAATTCAAAATAATAATAATAATGTTTCCTATTTACACACAATTAATGAAGCTGTCCTTATGTGTTTGAAAAGTATGACAAACAGAAACGTGGGCGCGCACACATACCCACACACACGCGCGCGCGCATGTATGCATACATGGTAAGATATAATGGATGACTGTATAATATAGTGTATAAGTGAATATGAATTAAACCCCCCAAATAACTTTAGACACCCCCCTTCGACTACATTCCTGGCGTACTCCCTGGTATCAGGTTGTCGGGTCACATCTTTAGAGTGACGCTGTTTGTGACTAATGCGTATGTGCTAAGTGTTTGGATTAGGTAAGTTTTGGTATTTCTCAACGATAGTGCAACGGTAACCTGAATTTCATACATGTAGTACTACTGTACTGTTGTATTAAGCTTTTAATAGTAAACAAATTGTCAGAAAGCTTTGGAAATCTTAAATTGTAGTTGTCGTTCAGCTATTTCTCATATTTTTATTTTTGGTTGAAGTTAACATTGACATTTTTCGTGGTACATTTATCCTCGTAATCTTGCATCTTTCAGGAGTGGAGATAGTTAACAAGCATAAAACACTTTAAAAATATACATGAGTGAAAAGGATAATCTTAAAAAGCAAAGATATATCTTAGCATCACAATGATTAAAGCTGCTTTCATTCTCGCGTACACTGTGGTGCGATTCGCATGCAGCTACATCTGCCATTTCACAACATCGGCTGGTTAGCTAGTTTTGACAGAAAGGAGTAACTAAGTACCATCGATAATGTGCACAGTACATGCTAAGAATATCTATCCTCTAAAGCAGACTTCAAAGAATGGCACTCTCCACTTACCTATACAGTTGAGAAAAGTGAGGGAAATCAGCGTACAAGTAAAATGTTAGGAAATATTACATGCAGGGGCATTTCGTAAATAACACGCGCCTGAATTATTTGGGTACTCGTGAAGCTAGAGCCAGTGGTTTCAAATTTCTACATTTCGGTGTGTTTTCTAGCGTTAAGGAAAGTATAGAAAATTCTTGACTTTGTGTTTCCGTATTTGATGATGCATTTTTATATCAGGGTACAAGAATGGGGAGTTAACAGCCAGGACCTTTAAGTACCATTCAGCATTGACCTGGTGTAACTGGAAAACTCAGTTAAGAGCAGAACTTGTATCTGCTTACCTCAGTATCGATCCATAGGTTGTGACCTTAACCATTGACCGATCGAAAATCTGTAGAATTAAAGGATTTTGATGAGGGCAAATAAGTGGGAGAACTGTTTTAATTCTTTTATCTTGAGATTTGGTTTGAAGGATCATGTACGTTCAAACATTTAGCTTCTAAGGACGCATAATTTTAACATGCAGTACGAACCACATACATCGAGCTGCCGTAGGTTAGTTTGTAGAGCGGCGGTTTCGCATGCGGTGCAATCTATCTTTGGTGCAAGTTTCATTTAGGGATGACTTTCGGAACAGAAGAGAGAGAAAAAAATCAGTATGTATTTATACCCTTCTTGCATTAAACCTGATTAGTTGCAAGTTCATACATATCTGATAGTTACTTTCCCGCCATGTAGTTCCCATCTGGCTATAGCTTTTCTGTGGTAAACCAATAATACAAGAAGCTGGCACAATTTTTGTGAACATACACCTTTCCGATTTCGTTGAGTACCGGCCCGATGTCCGGAGTTCCGATGGAATGAGTTCCTTTAATTTTGTAATATGTTCACTCTTTTTTTCTTGATCATTGATGCACTAACACTACTTAAGCTGTCATTCAATAACTGCAAAGCTGATCCTGTCCTGTATGTTGCCACTTCTGTCACTTTCCTCATCAATTGTTGTGCTTGGACCTTCCTCAGAAGTAACAGAAACCCCTTTAATTTATTTCCTACTAACTCACTCACTCTATGGCTTACGGAACTCGCAAGTTCATCAGTGATTCTGTGCTGGGAAAGGTCAAGCCAATTTTCTGGCACACACATGTACCTCTCGAAGATCGCTTATAATATTGTCATCCCAACGTGGCCTCGATTTTCCCAACGGCCTCTTTCTCTTCAGTTTGTTTTCTACTGCTACTGTGTCCTTTCATATCAAATGGGTTGCAGTCCTGTTCCTTAATGTATTTCGTATGCATTGTCTCACACTCAAATTATTCTACTCACCAGGGTTGACACATCTTTATTCAATAAAATCGAGATAGGCGCTGCATCTGGGATCTGGAGGTAGGGGGTACTTCCACGGAAACAGTTTACCATTTGTAATCCTTATCTTTTTTTTAAGGACTAAAACTTCTTTTTAAGTTAAAAGTTACAACTGATTTAGCTGAAATAAATTGTAGTGTTCTTATTATTAACAAAGATTTTTTTTACTCATATTTTTAAAATTCACCTGCACCCTGTCAATAAAAAGATGGTTCTGGGACTAGTGATATGAAAGTTGATTATTTAAGCCACAAATATTGGCGTTATTCTTAAGATGATTTTAATTCAATTTGTGATTTTTCATAACGGTGTTACCTGAAAGAAAGATAGTATATATATATATATATATATATATACAGATGCTTATCAGAATAATGGAAACACCTGTAGTTGGCAACACGTCAGATGTATGGGTTGGCAGTGGTGTCGTGGCGACCGCAGCGCCGGACTGCTGGTGGTGGTGTGTTAGGTCGGTCTCCATACTACGTCAGGCGTCGTGCAACAGGAGTGTGCAGTGGCTGTAGCAGACGGAGGTAGTGTAAAATGGGAGGCCTCTCAGAGTTTCAAAGAGGGCAAATTGTTGGTGCGCGGTTATGTGGAGTGAGTGTGACGGCAGTGGCTAGTGTGTTAGGTGTGTCGCCAGGGACAGTGTCGAAGGTGATGACGGCCTACACAACACACGGGAAAACCACATCGGGGAAGCGGAACAGTGGGCGGAAGAAAAGCATCAGTGACAGGGCACGCCGGGTATTAAAGCGCATTGTCACGCGGAACCGTCGTGCCACTGCGGCGCAAGTGACGGAGGAACTCAATCAGCACCTCCCCCAACCTGTTTCGACAATCACAGTCCGCCGCGAATTACATGACATGAACTTACGGGGTCGTGTTGCACGGGCCAAACCTCTCATCAGGGACCAGAACGCTTTAGCACGCCGCAAATGGTGCCGCGACCATGCAACTTGGACCGTTGACGACTGGAAACGTGTGGTATGGTCGGATGAGTCACCATTCACCCTATTCCAAACCACGGGCCGTGTTTATGTGTGGAGAACGCCCAAAGAAGCGTATGATCTGCAGTGTCTCCGCCCAACTGTGAAACATGGCGGCGGCACGGTGATGCTGTGGGCCGCAATATCATGGTTTTCATTGGGTCCTGTGGTCACACTTCGCGGACGCATCACTGCCAACGATTATGTCGCAATTTTAGGAGACCACTTGCATCCTATGGTCCGGATGTTGTTCCCGGACAATGACGCCATATTCCAGGATGATAATGCACCCATTCACACAGCTGGAGTTGTTGCAGCGTGGTTTGAGGAACATCGGGATGAAGTTCAACACCTCCCCTGGCCCGCCCAATCCCCAGATCTCAACATAATTGAACATCTGTGGTCCATCTTGGAAACACGACTCCGGCGACGATTTCCACCTCCATCCTCTCTCACAGAACTGGCCGATGCCCTGCACGAGGAATGGTGTAATATTCCACTTGCTACCATTCACGACTTCTATGCCTCCATCCCACGTCGCATCAAGGCTGTTCTGAAATCGAAAGGTGGCCCGACACCATATTAATCTGGTAAGTTGCACTTTCGTTCAGGTGTTTCCATTATTCTGATAAGCATCTGTATATATATATATATATATAGAGAGAGAGAGAGAGAGACTTATAAGTAACACTGAAAACAATCGTAATTTTTCAAAGTAACAAACAATTGACAGATAGAGAGAGGCAAGTAACAATAAAAAAATAAACATTTTCTGATGATTCAGCATATTGTTGCAATATTATCTTTGCTTCAACTTTGAAAGGTGAAAATCTGAACATTCTGCGTCCCGACGAACATTGCATCGGATCAAAGGTTGGTACGGTCCCAACAGAATCGGAACGGGTTGCAACCTTGCTACTCACAGACGTATAAGCTCACAGAAATTGTATCATCCCTTGTATTACTTAGTTACCACACATAATAACTGCAGTCTTTTGTGGGAACTAACTGCAAGTGAAAGACTTTCAGACATGTATGAACTTGCAACTAAACAAACTTAGTGCAAGAAGAGTATAAATACATACTGATAGGTTGCTTTTATTTTCTCCCGTTCCCAAACTTTTTTTTTTTTTTTTTTTTTTTTTTTTTTTTTTTTTTT
>JAGDQP010000367.1:57067-123502 GCA_022664845.1 Lepisma saccharinum
TTGCTGACATTGTACGCATATTTTTCACATTTTTTGTCATTTGCAACCCTGCCGTATTAATACCGTGTATCGCTGAGGGCTAATATTTTGCATATGTACATTACTATATGTAAAATATTAGCCCTCAGTGATACACAGTATTAATACAAGAAGGTTGCAAATATGAGAAAATGTGAAAAACATGCGTACAAGGTCAACAACAAAATGTTACTATATGTCATGAGTCGCCGTGGCTCAGGCGGTAGCGCGTCTGACTACGAATAGGGCGGCCCAAGTTCTAATCTTGGACAGCACGCTGAAAACTTTCTCGCAGTGTTCCCATACGTGGCGCTCTGAGGTGCACTCAGCCTCCTATGAAATTGAGTACTAGTATGTCCTTGGCACTCCTAGGCACCTTGGGAAGGTAAAGGCGGTCGAACGTGGGACTTACTACCCCACCTCACTTCCTACCGTAGGTCGAGAATATGTGGAGCGCTACCTCACACACTCCATGCGCTGTTCACGGCGGGAGCGTATCGCACAGGGGATTTTTTTTAATACAGTAGTGTATCTTCCTACGAAGTTACGTGCAAATCTGAAATGATCCGGTTGAAAGTCCCTTTTTTGTAATAATTTGGCGTGTTATTGCCCAGAGGAGGTACCTTCAAACTAGTCCCTGAGCTACTTACTTCCCTGTTTCTCCTCTACCCTGTTCCTGCCTGAGTCAAAGATGCCTAAACTCCATAAGTACAACTCAGTTCAATCCGAATCGCACTCTAAGTTGAATTTGAGGAAGAATGCAAGTGCACAGACCATGTGACACCACTTGTCAGATATGACCCCTCCACACTTTCACGGAAGCCAGATTACATAACTCCATCTTTCTATATTGGGATTTATGAGCTACAAGCACTCTCTTTAAGGAATTGGCATATTTATATTTTTTTATTATCAAAAATACAGTAACAGCAGATCGTTAATATGTTCTGACTTCTAATGTCAGGACGGTACTCACATTTCTCTGAAAGAGTAACATTGTTCCTAGAAACTGCTTAGTATCATTTCTTCACGACTGTGAAACCGAGCGGCCGTAGCTCAGTGGAAAACGTAAGCATTGTCTTTGCGTTTGGAAGATCCTGGGATTGATCCCAGGGGTCTGTCATCCTGACAGGTTTTTCTTCAGTCTTATCAGGGTGATGCCGAGATGGTACCTTCAAACGAGGCCAATTACCTTCCCATATCCTCTCCTCTACTCTATCTTGGCTTGAGGCAAGATGCCTAATGGCCATAAATTCAAGTCGCTCATGAGAGAATAACTACTACTAAGGTATACAAAGTAAAACATTAGGTAATTATGTAATGAAATTTAGTTAATCTAGAACCACTCTCAAGTTTCAATAACGATCTTAGCTATATTATTTGTGTAAAATTAAATTCGTCGATTAGATATTTGTTTCATATGAGTTGTTAATGCTCATGAGTGATGGTTCCAGAATCAACAAGACGAATGTTGCTCCACCGTAGAATTTTGCATCTATTAAGAACGGTTTAAGAGCATATTTACCAGGTCTAATCAACATTGTAGATAGTTCCGAGGAGGTTTTACCATCATGATGATAAAATCTTTTGTTTTTATGAAGGCACCTTTAATACTCTCAAGTAATTCCAAGAAAAATTCTTTATTAAGGTGTTTAACTTTGTTTCTTGAGGAAAAGAGCGTTGTTACAGTTCAAAATAATATTCTAATAAGCGCTTTTGTTTTTAGTAACCAGAAATCAGTCATAAGCTTATTAAAAGACAAGCATGATTGGCGACCTGCTATCAGTTACAATGAAAAAATCGTTTACTGAAACTTCCAGGAGGCTAACATAACTAAGGTTTTCCCTAGTCTTCTCGTCATTCCATGCAGCTACTAGCATGACTTGAATTAAGAGTGGGGAGGTTACCTTCCTTATTCATGAAGTGAGCAACAGTTCACTTGAGCCTAAGGTGCAGTAGAAACTGAGAAGTTTCAATTAATATTGATTCAGAAGAATACTTATAAATGCGATTTTATGGTGATAACTTCTAATGCTTGTTGGTAGTGTACAAGCTATCAGCCATCAATAACTGAAATCAATTGAACAATATTTAATATTGCAAACAAGGCGCTATTGAAGGGTATTTTTGGTGAGATGCTGCAGCTTTAAACCAACTTTCGTAAAAAGATCTACAATTTTGTAAGTAAGCAAAATTACTACATTATTGCTTACAAGTACAGTAAAACGTATTAGCCCAAGGAGACTCAAAGACACGTGTAAGTACCGAGACATTTAGTTCCTTCGAAAGGAGAACCAGGAAGATGTGAAAATATTAGATAAGCATCTGATAATGTGAATTCTACTTTGCCAGTGCTCTACGTTGAAGAAGTAGAACCGTTAATGTGCATTTTGCTTAGCCACATTTTTTGAAACTGCAATGGGGACACTAATTCTGCAGCATACCATCCACCAAGTCGAAAAATTTAGTTTATCTACATAAGCTATTATTAAATAACGTGTTACCAGGACCTCTGAATAAGCACGATGTCGAGAGCTAAGACTGCGTTAAACATACTAGATTGAAGCCAAACCAATTTCAAACTGGTCTTTAGTTTGCATTATTTCATAACGAAAATACTAACCGTAACTTTTTAAGTAAATTAAATCATATTCACTATTTGTTCATCAGTATCGGCCAGCTAGATTAATAGTTAGTTGTATTTCGAAGTTTTTTTTTTAGCTGTATTAATAATTGTTATTTTCCAGACCTGGTGATTCTCTTAACATTAGTTCTAATATCTATTATGGTATTTACCTTTGAAATCGTTATAAAACTGATGCTATAAATGTCTCTGAAGAACATTTCAAAGTTAACTTTTCATGCGTAATATGGCACAAATCACCATGGATACCGAATAAATAGTCACAGTTCACTTACTTCCTTACGTTCTCTATGGCTTACGGAACTCGCAAGTTCATCGCCGCAGTAACGTTCTCTTCGACAATCAAATTGAGTTTCAGGTGCGAGTAAAACGTACACTACATTAACCCTACCTTACCCCATGATCTTCTTTAACCTTCTTCAAACTTCTATCTGAGGTAGTTTTAACGTAGTGTAGTGTAAATGTATCCACTGAGTTGCGCGTACCTGAAGAAGATCGATTGGATTGTGCGTATAATTGTGTAGCTTCTTTTTAACGTGTCCAGGTAGGACATTTCGTCTCTTTTCCTTTTAAAAAAATAATAACGCAGTAAATTGTTATAAACACAATATGTTATAATGTTCGTAATCACTGCAGTTTCTATAACTGTTTAATTTTATCCATTTATTGCCACTGTGTGAACGAATAAGGAAGTACCACGTCTCTATGTTCCGAGCGGTAACGTCGTGGGCTTCGGATCAGCAATGGGTAGGTACGCGGGTTTTAACCCCGCAGCCGACCATACAGAGTTGTTCTCAGATTCAGCAGGTGAATGCTGCGGTGGTACACTAAAAAGGCCATGGCCGCTAGCCTCTCCATCCTCTATCCTACCCCGGCCTGAGTTAAAGATGTTAAAAGGCCATAAATAAATTGAAAATTGAAACAAATAAGGAGGAGACGTTAACCAATGAAGATTTTCCTCAATCACACCAAGCAATGCCGGAATAGCACCTGCTAACTAGGCGGTGACTGTCTAGTTTCCAACATTCTTTCCACCACCCTAACCCAGGCTGAGCCTGATATGCCTAAAGGCCACAAATAAATTGAAAATCATAACCATAATCTTACCGGTAGGTATGAGCAGTTAGCGCCAAACTATGTGCCTGCCAATGTGCTATGTCATGGCTATTTTTTTTAAAAATCAAATGGTCATTTTCGATTTTAGGCTGCTTTAGTGTAGAAGAAAATCCTATTATTTGAACATAGAATACTGTAGGAAATCTTAGCTGCCACAGAATACCACATGGTGTTAAAATAATTTTAAACAATTCAGCCAGACAGTTGCAGAGTATATCTGCTGTATATATTAGCTGAAGTATGCGGCGTTGCTCGGAACGGATATAAATAGGTAATGGAAATTATACAGTTCACGATTACTTTTAATAATAATTCTACTACTACTAGAATCTGCCTGTAGTCTAATGCCTTCTTTCGTCGTGCCAAGTATGGTTGGTATTGGTTTAACAGTACTTACGTGATGTGTGAATTTAAATTTAACAGAGGAGTCTCTTACAATTAAGAATGGTACTTTGCTTTAACTTTTACTGTGGCTAAAGCATCGAGGGTAGTTGCCTCTATAATCATGCCAGCTTGGTTGGAATTGATGCGAATTTGACTTTCTTTGAGTTTTCCTTACCATGGAAGTGGAACTCGAATTAAAATTATATTATGCCTATGTTACCTCCGGGTCCAGTGACGAAGCCATGCAAAGTATCTTAAAGATTGATTCAACGGTGTGAATTTGTATAACGAACACACCGAGCCGCCGTAGCTCAGTGGTAGAACGTTGGCATAGCATTCGGGAGGTCGTAGGTTCGTTCCGAGCGGTCGACCATCCTTGCTGTGGTTTTTCTTCAGTCACACTAAGTAAATGCCGGGATGCCACCTTTAACCTAGGCCCTGCCCGACACCTTCCCGATTTCTTCCTCCCCCTATCCTGACCTGAGCCTTAGGTGCCTAAAGGCAATAAATAAAATTTAAATAACGAACGTACACTAGAACCTTGTTTATCAGGATTATAACACAAATACATGTACAATAGTTTTTTCTCCTGAATCCAGCCGTGTTTTAGAGTAACGACTGCCAGTCGCAATAGATACGTCCTTTGTTTTGTTCAATAAAAGAAATAAAATGTGCTGTTTAACGAATTATCCCGGACGACCCAGAGAAACGAGGTTCTGTTGTATTAATCTTTGATCACGCGTATTATGGCGTATTCTTCATGCTCGTGAAAGACCCCATATAGGTCGAAATACAGCTGGTGTATACAATTTCAACAATATTATGTAAGTATACTTTCCTTTTTTTTTATCTTCGTTAGGGCAACAGGGACAGGCCAGATAGGCAGTATAAAAGGTAACATTTGAGAAGTGAGGAAAGGGAGTAGTACGTGCTATTAAGTCTCACTGTGTATACTAACTATGAAGTGGCCAACAAATACTCCCAGCGAACGAATAAAATTATACTTTAATACGATAACTCTTGCTTGGTTATCATACTCCGAAATTCAATATTTCTGCATAACATTTCCATTCAATAGCAGTCAAATATAAATCATAAAGTTTATATTACCTTAAGCACATGTCCATTTCGTTCAGGGATTGAATGTATTCACGTATCTGATTATTCTCATCAAAATTTGGAATAAATCCAACATCCTATATGTTCCATTTACAAACATAATCTGTTGCACATATCTCACAAATACTCATAAGTTATCTTGCTTTACATTCGTTAATAATCACCGGCATTGCACAACGATCAACACGTTCAGTTACATTTGAACATTTTTTTTATAATTCCTATTGTTTAACTGAAAATCTTTAATTCAACAATAATGCTGATTTAAAATCTTTCAGATTAAAATTATTATTTCATTGTTGAATTAAATGAAACAAAATAAAATGAAACATTTCTCAATTAAATCAACATTCTAACCATTCTCAGAATTCACTCCCCACTAAAACAAACAAATACTCTTATTTGTATTCATAGTTTTCACACATAGGATTTTGGTGCCCTTCGAATTCTTTTGCGAACGTCTTAAGGTTACTGCTAGCACTTGTGTTGTTTCTTCTAATTGCAACATTATCCTGTGTATGTGTAGGTTGATTCTTCTTCCGGATATCCTGCCACCAAACATCATTTTCATCATCCTGTCTTGCATTTAACTTTTTATTTCCTTTTAACTGTTTTAATTGTTATATATGTACTCTTCTTCTTACATTTCCTATCTCGACTTCTATCATACGTTGTCCAATTAATTTAATTACAGCAGCAGGCACAAACTTAGGTACTTTATGCGGCATATTTTGTACTAAAACCTGTTCTCCAATTCCAGGCAAGACAGTTCTTGTATCCGATAACTGAACCCCTATATTATCCTTTTTAACGGTGCGCCATAACCTATTAAATCTAGTGTTCGGTGATAATGCGAAAACCATTTGTGCAGATCTTATTTGTAACAACGGTGTTTTTGCAAATCATAACCGTCTGTATTCTTCTATGATTTCGGACCATTTATGCCTAGGTGCATCTACCAATTTTTTTTTCAGTGTAACGCCTTTACGTCTTGTACTGAACGTTTCACCAACCCATTACTCTGAGGATGGTACGGAGGAGAATGTCTTAAATCTATTCCCTGCACCTTAACACCATTTCTTAAATTCCCAGCTTGAGAACGAAGGTCCATTATCTGAAATTATAACTGTTGGTAAACCTACTAAACTGAACAGATCCTGTAACTTATTAATGGTTTCTTGAGCCGTGGTACTTTTTACTGCAAATATCTGCACCAATTTAGATAAACTGTCATTTATTAGTAAATATTTGCATCCTCCAAAATCGAAGAAATCGGTATGTATTCTTTCAAAAGGCACTTGCACTGACTTCCAATTAGAGAAATATATATGAGGTCTATGTCCACTGTTGTACCTGACAGTTATAACAATTGTTTATAAATAGCTCTATTTGAACATTCATTTGAGGCCACCAGTAATGAGACCTGAGAGTTTCCTTAATGCGACCTATACCCAAATGTTATTGGTATAAAGACTGTAGTAAACAGTTTCTTATATTTGGAGGTACAATTAATTGGCCTCCCTTGAACAAACACTTATTGTAAACTGTGATTTCAGAACGATTTTTGTAATATGCCTGATAGATATGGTTTTGACATACTTTTGGTAAGTGCGACGGCCAACCATTAACAGTCCAATTGTATACTTGTTTCATGATATCATCATTCTGTATTTCTTTTTGTATCATCTCTAGTTGAGGAGCATCCTCTCTAACATTCAAAACATAGAATTGAGAAACCTCTTCATCCCCGGTATTGTCTTCCGACGGTAATCTCGATAGACAATCAGCTACCTGCACTTTTTTATTATACACAATGGTATAGTTATATCCCGACAGAGAAAGAGACCACCTAACTAATCTGGGATGTGTAATAAGGGTATTGGTTTCTCAGCTCCAAAAATTAAAGATACTGGAACTGAATCAGTTAACACTGTAAAATGTCGTCCATACAGATATTTATGCAATTTGCACACACCATAAACTAAAGCTAACGCCTCTTTTTCAAAATGCGAATAGTTCTGCTCACTGGATGTTAATTTAGCCGAAGCACACGCTACTCTTACTAATTTGCCCTCATCTGTCTGGTTGCAGAGTTGTACACCGACTCCATATGGGCTTGCGTCTGTAATCAAGAATACTTCCTGTTTAGGATTGAAAATATAGCCTGTATTACTATTCACTATCAGATCTTTTACTTTGTCAAACTGCTATTGATGCTGTTCTGTCCATACCCATTTCACGTCTTTCTTTAGTAATTCATGTAACAAATTCAAATGAGTCTCACTGTGTATACTAACTATGAAGTGGCCAACAAATACTCCCAGCGAACTAATAAAAATATACTTTATTCTTTAATACCATAACTTTTGCTTGGTTATCATACTCCGAAATCCAATATTTCTGCATAGCATTTCCATCCAATATAGCAATCAAATATAAATCATAATAAAGTTTATATATATTACCTTAAGTACCGGTACATGTCCATTTCGTTCAGAGATTGAATGTATTTACGTATCTGATTATTCTCATCAAAATTTTGTATAAATCCAACATCCTATATGTTCAATTTACAAACATAATCTGTTGCACATATCTCACAAATACTCATAAGTTATCTTGCTGTGCATTCGTTAATAATCACCGACATTGCACAACGATCAACACGTTCAGTTACATTCGAACATTTTTTTTATAATTCCTATTGTTTAACTGAAAATCTTTAATTCAACAACAATGCTTATTTAAAATCTTTCAGATTAAAATATAAAAATTACTATTCCATTGTTGATTAAATGAAACAAAATAAAATTAAACATTTCTCAATAAATCATCATTCTAACCATTCTCACACGTATGTTCCTTCCTGAGGGAGTTCACATGCACTAATTACTATTTAACACGATAGAATGTAATTCAATGTTTTGAGGTAATTCCACATCTTCAGTAGTATTAGGAACGAAGGTATCACAGAGTACATGCTAGAACAGTTGCTCAGAAAGAGAATCCAAGATGACAGGAAATGGGAATGGCACGGGATTTTTGTATTGAAAAGTAAGGTTGGTACAGAATCGATCACAAAAAGTGAGAGTAAGCAAGGAAAATACATACAGAAAAAAATATTCTTTATAAAATATATTAGTTCGAAAAACAGCATACTGAGCAAAATAGGTCAGAGGTTAAGGAAGGAATTACGAATGTTGGAAGAAGGGTAAGAAAGATCACCGCAGGTTTAGACCGTGTTTTAATTTTGCTGTAAATACCTGAATAAAGGCTCATTTCGAGAGACGGAGTGTAGATGAGTTTTCGGTAGGGGTACGGTATGGATCACATCGAAGTCAATGTTGTGCAATTCAGTATGTGTGAAAACGGGAATTGGGTCTGTTGGTGACGGAAAAGTAACTGAAAATTGACATGGAGGTTTAAGAGCTTACTAAAGCAAAAAAGCTATTTCTTCTTTCCTTGTCATCAAAGGAGGAAACTTGAATTCCACCAACTCTGCAACCGAAACGTACGAACAACGCCTGCGGGAGGTTCTAGTCAACCGTGCCTACTCACCTAACCTAGTAACGTGCATCCCTGCACACTCAACTTCTTTACACTCTCAGTATTAATTCGAATCCACCAACCTTAGTAACTCAGTTTCATCCTAAACAAACCAAAATCAAATTCTACGTTCCACTTCCACATATTCCAATCTGATTTCGACACCAGATGAGGTTTTTTCCCACCAAGCCGAGATCAGTTTTTCAGTACCCTTCTATTCTTAAAAAACATCGTAGTCTTTAGTAACCCTTCATCCTAAAAGCCTTTAGTTCTTGCCCGCAAATGGAACTACGTATAGGACATGCTCATCCTTGTTATGTCTTCTTCAACTATCTTAATCAGCACAACCGATTGTAACTTCTATCTGCTTCCCAAAGGATCCTGTCAAACTTCAAACGTCATATACATCCTGACCTGCACAATCAGCCCGGTATTCTAGGTAGGAGAAATAGACTGTTCCTTAAACCTCCTTGTCAGTAATCATCGTCAACAATAAAATTGATTCCCCAGTCTCCGCACACACGCAATGGGACATCATTGACTAGAACGTGAATTTCGGTGTCGCGTCGATAAGGTCCATACCTTATCACAAGCACATCCAGATGTCGGCTGTGTGGTGTCTTCTTTCAAGGCCTTAGAGGCATTTTCTTCCGTCACCGCTAACATACTTACTTTAAAATTTTATTCTGTTTTTAATACGTACCCTGTATATTTTCTATATAATAATAATTCTTATTTTTGACTGTGTTTCCTTTATATTGAGTCCCACTTTTCTGATTGACTCTGTACCGAGCTTAGTTTCAACACAAAAAGAAAACAGTGCGAGTTCCATTTTCTAACAATACTTGCGAGCACACAAAAGTTTTTCTGTTCTTTGATGTGATCTGTGGACATCCGCAGTCTTCTGTTCTCTCTCTTAGCAGGACACTTTCTAACATGTAACTCTGTAATACTTTCGTTCTATAATCAGTACTGTGAAGTAGCACGCTACAGTAGCGAACTACTTTTTTGTAGCGTGTCCAGTAGCGCCACTACATTTTTAAAAGTGTAGTTGTAGCGCGTTATATTCTTACATTTTACGCTATTTTTTATTTTCCTGAATATATGAAGTAGTTGTTGCTATCGAATATCGTATCAAATGATCTTCTCCCACTCTAAGCTCTGCTGCAACAGAAAGAATCAAGAAAGAACCATCATCACCTTCCTCTAACACTGTGAAACTGCAACTCGTGACAAAAGACAAGACGGGTTCTCTCTAACAAGAAAAACGATGCTGGTTCCCGATCAAACACTGATATATCACGGACAATAACGTTTATTTGTTATAAACGCATCGCATATGCATAATGCAGACACAATATTGGAAAATGAAAAAACAACCAGATCAAAATAAAATAAAAAACGAAACCCGGGCTAGTGTTGCAGTCTCTTTCCCCTGAACACTTGGTGAGACGTGATTGGTCAGCTTAAACACACAGTACTTGATGTGATTGGTCAGACATACGACACCGCAAAGCTTCACAGATTGAACGTAGTTCAAAAACAAAGTAGCGACTTGTGAGGAAGGCTGCTGAGAGAACACAGATGAGAAGTCGAAATAGTAGAGGCTCACTATCCTCGGTTTCAGGTCTATTGCAGCGCACTAGCTTACGATGAGACCATATGCAAACAATGAAAATTCAAGACTTAGGCACTGACAGTGTTCGATTTGTAGCGGGGGATGATTGGGATTTTCCCTCTGCAAAAATCTCCCTGGCTCTGTTTAGATATATATCTCTAGCCTGGGATATGGTTGATCCCAAAATACCGTGTAATACATATCTCACTAATTCTTCCCTCTCTATGGAAATTGCACAAATCGAACACTGGGCACCGGTATGCTTTACCTCTGTACTTCTTAGTACAGCGTTTTATGGTTGGGAAACTTAAGCATTACAACATGTACTTTTTAGTACAAATGGTAAAAGCGACCCATCTGTACCTCTAGTTCAACCTAGTTGGAAAACTGAATTACCACTAAAACATTTACTTGTTTGTACTATTTGAAACGGTGACTTACTTGTACTTCTCAGCACAACCTACTTAGAAAAGCGAGCTGTCAGAACAAAATGTACTAACATCTACAGATATGTGGGCACAAAAAACTACGCAAAATACAAGAAAAAAGAAAACAGGAGACCCCCTCCTCCCCCACGAAACTTCAGCCAGCAAGAAGGGGTGAACTACCACACACTCGGCCTAAAAGGAAGTTGAGAGGTGACCGGAAAATATACACACGAAGGCAAACCAACCCCAATAATAATTGACAAACTATTCTGTATTAGGCAGTCAGTATTGATTAAAAAACGAAGAGGTCGCTGGCCACAGGTTTTTATAAAGACCAAAATAATCTGAGAAAACGGGAACGTCCCGTATGGTTTTGTATATATAAATTCAAAACAGAAATAGGTAACAATAAACATAACAGTATTCAAATGCAAGTTTCAAAATTTAGTGAACAATTGGCTCAGAATAAACGACAACGAATATGGGGGTCCCTAGCTCAACAAAACAGACAAGGCCATGAGACACTTCAATCTGACAGGCTAAAAAAAGCACAAGCCAAAGCTAAACAAAACATTGTAAAGATTCTAACATATTATGACACTACCATCTGAGATTCCTGTAATGAAAAATTAGGCCCAACCCACAAACTGCACAAACTGGAAGCAAAAAACTATACTCGGTACTTAGAGACACCCCTGATCACCTACTAAGAATAGCACTATGAATTCAAAAAAGCTTGAACACACTACAGAAAAGATTTGTATCTTAGGATAGGTAGTGGAAGGGGCAAAAATCCATTTCCACCCGTGAAAATATTTCGCCCATCGCCTTCTACAGTAATAACAGGGAGCTGGTGTTTCTAATGTAGATACTGGAGTAGATATGGTGAAAATAAATTACTGTAAAAGAGAGGTATAGCCACTACCTGTGACAGCATCCATATTTATATCTGCCCTAAAATACCTATGCTGAACCAACCTGTGGACGTATACAGGGAACAGCCCACGCAGTATGAAGCAGAAATATACTAAATGAAGGAAAAAACCGAAAAGCAGTGAAATTAACGACAAAAGAGTTTGGGCGTTTCAAGGACCAACAGTAATATTATGAAAACTATAGAGGAACTTGGGAGCTTGAATGAAGCCCGAGTATACAAACTACTACTTACCAGATCTGAACAAGGAAAGCAAAATTACTTGGAGACCGAAACAGATCAAAAGTCAAGGCACTTCTCTGAACGATAAGGAGAAAATAAAGACATAACACCAACCGTATAAATTGCTGGTCAAGCAGCAAAGAGTCTGGTCAACTAACAAGGCTGGGTGACTCACTAAACCAAATGGTCATTTCATTAAACCAAAGAGAAACTTATAACACTAGAATAACAACTAAACAACCATTACTACCCGACGACTCAAGCCACAGAAATTGCGATTCACGTATACGCGGTAATAGGAATACCGAAAAATAGACAACATCGATCACAAAAATAGGGAAAGCTCAGAATATAACCGAAGGTTGATATTTACATGTCAGCACATGAAACCTAACCAACCAAATAACATACAAAGGTACCGGTAAAATATACCGTTAACGATGAGTATATAGAACAAAATAGAATTGAGGAAATGTGGTTCACTAGATGAAACTACAAAATGAAAAAGCATGGGAAGAGAAACTTCATTGTTGTTAAAAGACAGAATCCAGTATTGTAGTGTGAACAGAAAGCCCGGTTTTTACATTTCCGTCGAAACATGTTTCAACAATAACTGAAGAACTGAAAAAAAAAATAGTGCCGGGCCAAATACTTACTTAGTAAAGGCTCAACATTTTTGAAACAAGCATTTCCTTAAACAGATATAGCCGTTCCCTCGAGTGCTGCAGCAGAGAGACCAGTACAGTTGTGCTGGGAGTATTTTTACTGCCAGAATGTCGTCAATGGGGAACAGAAATTGAGAAGTAGTTGTTGCTAAAATTTAACTCGAAGTTGGAAACTCAAGTTATTGCTTGATGGGAAAGCAGTTCCCAAACTTTTTGAACGTACTTGGAATTTCTTAATTTTTCATGAGCATTATAAGGCTAGTTTAAAGTGTTAGCTATGATTGCATTTAAAGCACTGCACTTCAGAATTTAGTCTTATTTTAAAATATGTTTCGCATATTGTATATAGCCAAAAAAATAATGTTTTTTTAAGTTCATTGGAACCGTATAAGTTGTCTTAGTTTTTTCCGTCGGATAACTCTTATTTGGTATCGTTACATTCTTATATGATACATTCCACTGGTGTGAAACTGAATCTGAATACATGCTTTCAGTTTCGCCAGTTTTTTTTTTTTTTTTTTTTTAAGTGGGATCTACAAGAGTTCTTGAATTTTTCGATAACTAAGTGGTAGGTACCCTAAAAAATTCTTCCATTCAATTTTTAAGATAATCAATTACTTTTCAAAGCCAAATTCTTTATATATTATATTTATACCTAACGAGGATATTTATACCTATATTTATATACGAGGATAAGTCAATATATAAGTTTCAAAATGAAATAGAAATAAAAGTTGAAATAGTTACCTGATGAAATTTGGTTTATTTTTCAATGTAACTCCATGAACATTGAGGTACTTGTCTCAGCGTTTCACGAGTTCCTTAAAACCAGCAGCGAAGAAGTTTTTTAGGTGGTGTCGTAGCCAGCTGGTAACCTCCCGACGGAACTCCTACATATCCTGGAACCGGTGTCCACCCAGGTGATTCTTCAGTGGGCCGAGGAGGTGAAAGTCGGATGGGGCCAAATTCGGACTGTAGGGCAGACGTTGCAGGTCCTCATGCATAATGCTGTACTTTGTTCCATGTGAACAATTCAACTGTAAAGCCGCATCGTCGATAGCACACGTCGATTGGCCCGGATCATGTCTTCCACTTTCCTCGTGGTAGCGGCACTGCGAAATTGTACGTGGAGGAGCGATATCATTGATGATAGATAATTCCACAATTCCATCCCAAACTTAGCACGCTATACAGCTGCCAATTTTTCCAAGCTCCGCAAATCCATGCGCTATATAACAGTCAGTTGTTCTTCAAACTTGATGCGTCGTCCGCTACCTTGCGCCACTGTCCTCTTACGTTAGTCTTTTTTTCAATCCGCGTGTGTTCGTCTTTTCCTCTCCCAGCAAGAATAAGGTGAAGTCACAGAAATATCGCGAAAAACTGCAACGGAAGTAAGTATTAAAGTAGCGAGTAGTGTTATACGCTACTCTGAAGTACTTTTAGCTACTTTTTTTAAATTGTCGTTTATACAGTATTGTCTATAAAACTACTGAAGAACTTCCTCGAAATGTCTAGTGACTTTTTATTGGCTGGGAACTCCCTCAGGAAGCAATATAAGTTCTACTTCCTTTTCTGACAACATGACGACTCCTCAGCGTGACATGACGACGTCTTCTCTGTACATTTTCTCTATGGTTGCCAGGTTTTTAGAATATCAATACGGGACAGGCCATAACAGTTAACTCAAGGAAATTCTAATCATCCAGATGATTTTCCAATTCCTGTCCTATTATTTTACTTAGCTTTGAGCATTTCCAAGTAATGTTGCATCTCCCTTAATTAGCTCATGAGATTCCAGACAACTATCATCAAAATTAAGTTAAACTTGAATGTCTGATTATCATAGCTGCTGAACATTTATTCTCATCATCTCTTCATTTTGTTTTTAAGAACTGATAAATCTCTCAACAAATGCGTTTGAGTCAGGACTGCTCAGAAAAAGGATATTAACATCAGTATATTTGATACATCATCTAAATGAACTTTAGCGAGGAAAAAAAAAAATCACCCATTTTTAGTTCACATCATAGTTCTGAATATTGCTTCCAGCATCACGTCATAAAATGAGTTTAGTGATGCTGATGGAAGCATTAACGCAGCCAGCCAAGGAAGTCAAATTTCGTAGAGTCGGTAAATGCATAGTTGTAATCACGGTGAAAGCGAAGTGTTTAAATACGGGAAAAAGGCGTCCCGTATGTCGTGAAAACGGGACAGCGTTTCTCACCTCAAAATGCGGGAAATCCCGTATAATACGGGACACCTGGCAACCCCAATTTTCTCTTCTATCACGTGAAAAACGCTTTTGCGAAACGTTGCTTTGCCGCTTTTCTTGTATTGAATATAAATTTGAAGTCTTTAGGCAACTTTGGCTCAGGCCGGATGGATGATGATGGGATGAATTAGCGGAATGAAGATAGTGGGAGGAAAGGGAGAACTTCAAAAAAATCGACGCACACGGTGTTTGTCCACCACAAAGCCCACATGGCATGAGCAGGGACCCCTAGCACCAGAGGTGAGCGCTCTATCAATTGAGCCACCGCGGCCCCACAGGTTTTATTGTATTTTTGTGATGTTCATGTACACCTGTCTTTGCATCCTATGACGTAAGTACATTTTTTCTACCTTTTTTCACCATCATATATAAGATGGTAAAATAAGATAGATATCAGAATACCAATACAAGTTTCCCTGAGCCTTAGATGCCTAAAGGCCATAAATGAAATTCAAACCAAGACATGAACTTCACAATAAAAGCGCAGCAACGTTTCGTCGAAGGCGTGCTCACATAATAGGAGAGGAGACGGACAGAGAAGACTGGTGCTAGGGAGTGGCTATGTTGCCAACTGAAGCCAGGTTATAGAGGTGGGAAGGGGCCGGCGAAAACTCCAAATGGCGAAGGAAGTGTGGAGGTTAGTGGAGTCGGTGAGAGGCTTCTTAAAGAAATAAGAAGGTAAAGAAACAGCGGGGAGGGGAGAATAATAATCATAAAGATGAAGAGAAATAAAAAGGAAAGTAAAAGTGAAGAAAATAAAATAAAGACGGAAGGAAGGAGGGAATGGAAGCAGAAAACACCGAAGGAGGAGGAGAAAGCACCGAAGAAGAAGAATGCGCTGCAGGGAGTTACATGCAGTTAAGGCCGAGTTCATGGTTGGTGGAGAGTTTATAGATGTATGTCTACTCCCAACTCTAACTTACTGTAGTAGATGGATGAATCAGGATTCTGACACGGAAGATTCCGTTAAAGGTGTGGCCGTGATGTGAAATGTGTTTAGGTATGGGGGAGATGTGGAAGTTGTGCTTTGGAGGAGCAAGGATGGTTGTTGATACGGATGGTTAGAGGTGTTCGGGTTTCTCCAACGTAGAAGGCGGAACATGGGTTTCAGAATAAGAGGTAAGTTGATTCGTGGGTCTGCGGTAGACTATTGTGATAACTTTCCTAGATGTGGATGTCTGGCTCAAGAACAATAGATTTGAGAAGGCATCCACATCAAACCTGCCAACAGTGTGCAATATCTCTATTTCATACCAAACGCTCTCTCCCATACGTTCTTGCTATCCGAGGCACCCGCTTCTGCTCCTCTGACGACCTACTTCAATTTTATTTCAGTATCCTCCCTCAGCTCTCACTGATTGTGGATATCCCAGTCACCTCACCTGTAAACAGTTGGACCGTGCCAGGAATCACCTAAACACTAATCGGTCTTTTCGCTGATCCCAATCTTCTTATTCACAAGGGAAGATATTGGACACATTTCAATGATTAGTAATTTTAATACAATCAATATCACAACTATAACAACAAACTTGCTGTTTAAACTATATCATAGTCACCTGTTGATAAGCATGTATGTACTTTGGTGCAATGTTGCGTCACTTATGGGATTTTGTCAAACGGGATTTTTACAGTTGCTAAATAGGAATATAATAACAGTGTGTCCGATGGTCTGGAAAACGGAAAACCTGGGAAAGTCAGGGATTTTAATTGGTCAAGAAAAAGTCTAGGAATATTTTTTAAATCAGAGAAATGTCAGGGGATTATAGGATTTCTCCAGACCGTGCCTCATTTGTGGGTGTTCGTTCTTACGGAGCGGAGCAGAGAAGGGTGTTGTTGCACATGCTTACAGGAATTTGTGTTCAAGTTACTGTATCTCACCTCTTACTTTTAACTAAGCAAAGCTATTTCATGCATTGCCCTACTGTTGCGTGTGAAAGATAAAATTAAGCTCATTTGTCTATCTTTTCTCTTAAATAAGTGTGTCGCCGACAATCTGAGAAATGTGATTTCAGTCTGGAAAAGTCAGGGAATTTTTTGTTACTCATCGCTGGAAAACATATAGTATTATTAACTTCTACACTAAACGATGCGTAACTATGAATGCAGAAATAACTCCGATTCGCTGCTTTTGGTCGATAGGAGATTTCTGCAAAGATTCAGTTGTTGCTCAAACAGAGGACGGACACACAGGAGAATGAGAGATCAAATATTAGAAGAAAAAGAGTTTTCGCCATTTTATATCTTATTCGCACAAAGAACGAAATAGAAAGAAGAAAGTAACCTGGTTTACCTCAAGCTACACAACAACAACTAATGTTTTACATCTTAGAACAATTGCGGATTCATAAATCAATGTAGTTCCGAAGAGGAAAACATCTTTGGTCGGCATGTTATTTAGATTTATTTACACTGTTGTGTTGCACTGATACGTATGGAGTAAGTCAATAACGACAAGCATAAATTCTAAAAAAATCTGGACAGAGATATTATTTTAAACTCCGTACATATATGAAATATCATATATTTCATATATGTACGAATAGCTTATCTCACCAAATGAGATTAAGGAAATACCTGGAAGAATAGCTATCAAGACACCTGTGTGAGTAGCCGTTGTCACAACTCCTCTTGTATGGTATTTGTCAGTATGCGTTAAATATTCAAAATAGTAGTAGTTTTATTTCATAGAGAAATCCTTGTTATTCCTAGGATCAGTAACACTTCCGTATGCAAGTCATTGCAGAGAGCAAATTATTGTTTGATTGGTTAATTGGATGTGTAAGAAGCATAAAATCTTGGGTTGCCTCTTCTCACCCCCGCACTTTTTCAGTAATGATGCAATTCTAAATGACCGCCTGGTAACTCAACTGGCTTAAAATATCAACATGAAACGTGCTAGAGTCCTAAAAATTATATAAATAAATCTAACATAATTTCATGTATCTCAGTCATGTGAACCAAGATCATTGATTATGATGGTATAACATAATAGAAAATTACCACCATTTTGGAAAATGACGTCCAGAATGTGTCCTCACTGTAACTCGAGTACGAGAGGACCGATAATAGTAATATTAATTTCAAAATGTGTTTTTCATCTCATTAAATTCAATAAACATTCTATAAGTTGTGTTGGAAGGACTTAGACGCTAGTTTGTAAAATGGTGAGATTTGTAGCCCAGAACTTCTATTCACACCAGCTCGTAGATTCTCTTTTTCGAGGACATCTTCCATGCATATATTTTCTATACTGAGTGAAATGTTTCAGTATCCAATGTATGTACGGATTATCTGTCTGTGTAGCTGTGAATGTATCGTGTTCTTTAAATCTAGGATATAGGTACTTATCTGCTCGTATGTTTCTGTGTACATTATGTTTACACCTCTCACCAAGTGAAGTTCAAGGACTCTTTGTGGGTTCAGTCATCATAGTAATAATCGATTCATTTTCCATAATTATTGTCTTTCGATGTAACCATTTCTTTGGGCGGTCACTTACCCAAGAGCTGACCGGTCAGCTGGTGCTTTTCTTTCGAGTAGTATGTTCTTCATTTTCATATTTCCTGCTGTGTATTGGATTTTTATGTGCGTTTCTTTTCACACCGGTCCTATTCGGTTTGGTCGCTTCTTTTTTTTCTCAGTTGTATTTGACTATGTGTGCACCCGGATTTCCTCCTAATAGTCAAATCCAGTGGGTTTTCTCATTTGTCATTTTTGGTCCTAAAGGAGGCTTCTTCAGGAGACAGTTTGGTTGGACACACTATTATAATGAGTCATTGACGTATGCTGTTTCTACATTGTTTTCTCAATTCTGCCAGGTGTTCCGTGCGGTTGATTTATTTTTGTCCCTAATAAGGGTCATGCCTATGTGTGGGCAGAGAACAAGCATCCTTCTAGGGCTTCTTGTTTAGGTATTTGGTTATTAAATCTTGATTTTATATTTCAGTTTCCGTTTATGTGTTTTCTGTAGTTGTTCATAAATGTTTTGACTGTCTTGTTTGCTATTGAAACTACCAAAACTGGTGTGAAGCTTTATGGACATACTCTCTTTCATTTTTCGTTAGCCTCAAACTGACTCTCAAGATTTTTCTTGCATAAAGCTTTGCTGTGCTTCTTGATGTTTCCTCTTAACCCAACTACAGGTGGACAGGAATCGAGGAAGACTGCCGCAGGAAACTCAGCTAAGTGATACACAAAAAACATTTTCTGAGGTATTTTGATGCTTGTAGGGATTGCAAGACAGTAAATCTCTAAACCTTTACACTGGGCGTGGTCGTTTTAAAAATAAACAGTAGCTAGAACAAAAGAAATTCGCCAAACCAGTCCTGGTAAAACAGAATTGACCATAAATGAGCATAGACTACTATAAGGCCTAACGTGTGAAACAAACCCCCTTGAAACAACTACAGAAAAACGGAAGAGGAAAGGATACCGAAACATAAAAATACGAGTCGATAACCAACTAGCTAAACAAAAAGCCCTAGAAGGACGCATCTTCCCTACCCTGCCCTTATTAAGGACAAAACCAAATCAATTGCACGGACACCTGGCAGAATTGAGAAAACAATGTAAGAAAAAGGATGCTTCAGTGACTCCTACAATATAGAGTCCAACCAAACCTGCCTCTTGAAGAAACCTGAATCAGAAGATAGTATTGACTCACTAAGAATACCTCTGACTTCCTACCAAAAATAGAAAATGAACACTAAACTCACTATAGATAGGAAACTTGTATTCCAGCATAAGTACTTGCGAACATGAACTAGTTGCAAAACTCTACAAATCTATATATCCCACCCACCAGCTCCCACACGTAGGTACTGATTAAGATTAGATATAGAAAAAATTGATATAGAGAAGAGACGGATACGGGAGTAACTGTACCTGTAGCCTGTGCCAATACCAATATGAAAACATTGTCCTAGAGACCTATACTGTGAGTACTCCCAGATAATTCATCCAAGTAAAGAGAACTGAAAAGAACCGTACACAAAAATCAAACAAACAAGCAGAAAATATGAAAATGACGAACATACTATTCAAAAGAAAAGTGAAACATTGGCTAGTACGGTCAGCTCTTGGATAAGTGACCGCCCAAAGAAATTGTTACACCGAAAGACAATAATTATCGAAAACCAAACTATTATTACCACAGAGAAGTAACCCGCATTCATAAATAGGTACGCATTTCTTTCTGCCTTTGAAGAGGTTTCTTGCTTCACCGCTAGATATCTCTGAGATCAATGACTTATTTTTATAAACAAGCTTATGAATTCAAGCTTACGATTGGTTCGTACTGCTATATTTCAGCTAACAGGAAATGCTGAACCAATCACAGGATTTCAGTTTACTATATATATGAGAGACATCTAGCGGTGAGAGAAAAAACTTCTTCAAAGCCAGAAAGAAATGCGTAGCTATTTATGAATGCTGGCTATTTCTATGTGCTATTACTAAGATGACTGAACCCACAAAAAGTCTTTGAACCTCATTTGGTGAGAGGTGTAAACATAACGTACACGTACGTAAGAAACACACAAACAGATAAGTACCTATAACCTAGACATTAAAGAAACACGATACAGCCACACAGGCAGAGAATCCGTATATACAAACGGGATACATTCATTGGATACTGAAACACTTTACTTGCCATAGAGACAACATTTGTATGGGAGATATCCTAGAAATAGAAAATTTACGAGCTGGTGTGAATAGAAGCTCCGGGCTACAAGTCTCGCCATTTTCCAAAATAGTGTCTAAAAGCTTCCAACATAACTTCTAGAATGTTTACTGAATTTAATGACATGAAAAACATACGCTTCGGTATCAATAATGTAATTATCGATCTTCTCGTGCTCGAGTTACAGCGAGGAGTCACTGGACGCCATTTTACAAAATGGTGGTGATTTTCTATTATGTTATACTTTCATGAGACATGAAATTATCTGGTGTAGTAAAAAGTAATCCATTATTTTTGCATGACATTGAAGGCTTGACTTACCCCATAGTTAGAATGATCCGATTTAGGTCACATATGCGCCGTTTTGTTCGATAACGTGTTGCCATTTGGAAGGTAATATCATGATGCCTCTCTCATAGAAGCCCTTGTCCCTATTGGCAAAAAATTGAGACAGTCGATGTTCACAAGCCTCTCTTGACGCGAATTTTGCACCAGCAAACGTGTTCGCCATGGACAGGAACAGATGGTAATCACTCGGTGCCAGGTCCGGACTATAAGGTGGATGCATAAGAACCTCCCAACCAAGCTCCCGGAGCTTCTGGCGAGTCACTATCGATGTGTGTGGCCTGGCGTTGTCCTGGTGGAACACAATGCCTCTCCTATTGGCCAAAGCTGGGCGCTTCTGGGCGATTGCTGCCTTCAGACGGTCCAATTGTTGACAGTATAGTTCCGAGTTAAGGGTTTGGCCGTAGGGGAGCAGCTCATAGTAGATAATTCCCTGCCAATCCCACCAAACACACAGCAAAACCTTCCTGGCCGTCAATCCTGGCTTGGGCACCGTTTGCGCCGGCGCACCGCGCTTCGACCACGACCGTTTTCGCGTGACGTTGTCGTAAGTGATCCACTTTTCATCACCAGTCACCAACCGCTTCAGAAATGGGTCGCTTTTGTTGCGATTCAGCAGCGATTCGCAGATGGAAATTCGGTCCATGAGGTTTTTTTGCGTTAACTCGTGTGGCACCCATACATCAAGCTTCTTTGTGTATCCAGCCTTATGCAAATGGTTCCACACGGTTTTTTGTGCAATGTTTAGCTCTTGGGCAATCGAAACAGTGCTTACATGACGGTCGGACGCGACAATGTCCATGATTTTATCGACATTTTCGACACGTGGCCTTCCAGTGCGTGGTACATCTTTGACGTCAAAATTACCGGAACGGAATCGACGAAACCAAAATTGCGCGTGATTGGCTGTTACAGTATCAGGACCATAAACACTATTCACATTTGCAGCCGCCTGGCTTGCGTTTTCGCCTTTATCGAAGAAAAACTGTAAAATATAGCGTATTTTCTCTTTGCTAGTGTCCATTTTGACGCGCGCTCACACAACACTGAGTCAACTCATCACAACTATCTGAACAGTGTTTGTAGTACGCAATCTCATCGTTTGAACGCCATCTCGTTGAACCCGATCGGACTTATACAACGCGAGCTACAGATCACTGAAGCCATCTACTGGCAAAATAATGGATTACTTTTTACTACACCAGATATGTTAGATTTATATAATTTTTAGGTCTCCAGCACGTTTTATTTGTACATTTTAAGCCAGTTGAGAATTACCAGGCGGCCATTTACAATTATGTCATTACTGAAAAACTGTGGGGGTCAGAAGTGACCCCCCCCTCAAGATTTTTATGCTTCTTACACATCCAATTAACGAATCTAACAATAATTTGCTCCCTACAATGACTTGCATACGGAAGTGTTACTGGCCCCTAGACTTTTCTAGTGGTTAAGTCCAGAAAATTGGTATAGTAGATTGAAGAATTTGTTTTCAAGAATAAATAATACCCATGTAATGAATATGATAAAAATTAAGCAGGAAAAACTATGTATCGTGGTGAGTTGGACCATATTATTTCAATAATAATAGTAATAACAGTAGTGGTTATTCTAACAGTTTTAAATAATATAGATTTTAAGCAAGTATTTCCAGTTTTGTATTTTACCGAAATTAAAATGTGAAACTATAGTTTACTACTGTTTGTACAAAACTACATATCGCGAGAAATATTGAAAATAAATTTTCTATCAGCATCTGTAATACTCTAGAAATCTTGATCGTTATTCTTTTAAGTAGCTCTTACAGTCCTAAATTTACCTGCTCAAACTTGAATAATTTGTGCATTTTACATGTCTTGTAATTGAATACCGTTACCAGTATCTTTATTAAAATAATTTTCATAGTAGTGAAAGAAAATGGATTTCTCCAGGTGGCAAAACTCTCAACCAGATCGATGACGTATTAGTAGATAGACGAAGACATACCAACATAATTGACGTTAGGTCTTACAGAGGAAAGGAAGGTGACACCGACCATCACTTACTGATCACAAAAGTGAGAGAGAAGTTATGCATCGCGAACAGAGAAGGCAAAGGATCAAAACAACCGAAATTCGAAGTTAAACGATTAGATAACCCGAGCGTAAGAGCAGATTACCAACTCGAAATCTCAGATAGGTTCGAAATCTCAGCAATAGTAATAAAGATGACATTAATAATGAAATTGTTGTAAGTAAGATGTGGGAGGCAATTCGTGATACAGTGAAGGGCGCAGCGAAGGAACGTTTAGGTGAGAAGAAACAGCAGAAAAACAAACCTTGGTTTGATGAAGAATGCTTTAATCTTCATGAGAAACGAAAATAAGCAAGGCAATGATGACTAAGTAATAAAAGCGAAGCAAATACCAACCACTACAGTAACGCCACACACGGGTTCAGAAAAAAAAAGCGAGAATATCTGACGCAGAAGAACCAGGAGTGCTATTTAATTAGTGTTTTCGGTTAAGTCATTTCAAATGTAGATTTCGCTACACTGTGACAGTTCGTAGTTACGGTATGGTTGTTTTGAGAGCGGTGTTTCTAAATATGTTATCTTTAGTACTTTGTTTTTGCTTTGTATCGAATCAACAATTCCCTAGATACGTACGATATACTTCTAAGATGGATGACCGAGTGTACGGATGTGTAGAAATACATCCTCGCGTTTTCAATGTACAATAACTTTCGAATAGAAGAGAAGTCAACATGCATACTTTATTTCTATGTATGCGATATACTGACTGCTATCTTCAATTTACAGTGTAGAGAGTTGTAATTTCGAATCATATGCTATTATGTGTGTTTGAAACGTTGCTTGGTTTACTATGCAATAAATGGAAACTCGTCTTAATTTTCGAAACGTTTGTCAATCCTACGTCTTAATCTACAGTTCAATGGTACTTATTTTCGTCATGATTATGAAACTGCTTTTTATATATTATATTGCTTTCCATGCATTTAAGCCGATACATAGCAATATAGTAAGGAGATAGAGGAAAATGGTAAGACAAATAACATACGAGATCTGTACAAAAGGGTAAATTCGTTAAGGAAAGGTTGCCAGCCTAGATTAGGAATGATTAGAAATGAACGCGGAGATCTACAAGCAGATCCGACTAAAATTATCGATGTCTGGAAAAATTATTTCGACAAACTTCTTAAAATACACAACGGAGAAAAAACAGAGGAATTTAAAATGTATACAGCAGAACCGTGGATACCCGAACCCAGCGAGATCGAGGTCGAAATGTCGGTAAAGAAATTGAAAAATTTCAAATCACCGGGAATAGACAATATTCCAGCCGAATTAATTGAAGCGGGAGGAACGACACTAATTAAGGAACTGTATAAATTGATAAGTGCTTTATGAAGAAAGAAGGAACTTCCAAAGGAATGGAAAACCTCAATAATAGTTCCGGCTTATAAAAAAGGCGATAAATCGAATTGTAATAATTACCGTGGAATCTCATTACTCCCAACATGTTACAAAGTACTGAGTAATTCCTGCTAACTTACCTAAGCGTATACGTAGATGAAATAATTGGAGATCACCAGTGTGGATTTAGAAGAAATAGATCCAAGTTGGACCAGATTTTCGCCTTGAGACAAATCTTAGAGAAGTAATGGAAATACAATGGGACTGTTCAACAGTTATTCATCGATTTCAAGAAAACATATGACTCCATCAAAAGGATAAACCTGTACAATTTGGAGTTCCGAAAACATTGTTCAAATAGTGAATATGTGTCTCAGCGACCCCATAAAGCAGAGTACGGATAGTAATAATGTCAGATAGTTTCGAGATTCGCAACGGATTGAAACAAGGCGATGCCTTGTCACCATTACTGTTTAATCTTGTTAGAATATGCGATTCAGAAAATAAAAGAGGACAGAAAGGGACTAACATTGAATGGCTTGAATCAACTGTTCGTGTACGCGGATGATGTAGGTTTAATAGGGGACGATATAGATACACTACAAAGTAACACGGATGTCTTAGTAGGAGCGTGCAATGAGATAGGTCTACAGGTAAACATAGAGAGAACAAATTACATGATGCCGAAATACTGGGAATGAAGGAAATAGATACATAACAATTAGAAATGAGAACATAGAAAAAGTAAACAAATATAAAATACTTGGGAACATATATAACATGTAAAAATGAGTTAACGGAAGAAATAAAAAAGTCGATTAGCATCGGGTAACGCATATTTCTACTCAGTCCAGAAACTCCTATCCTCGCGATTAATATCAAGAAGGTTGAAATTGAAAATATACAGAACGGTTATTCTGCCGGTAATAGTTTACGTTTGCGAAAGTTGGAGTACGACCCTAGCAGATGAACATAAATTACGTGTGTTTGAAAATAAGGTTTTGTGAAAGATATACGGACCGAAACGGGACGAGATAACTGGGAATGGAGGAGACTGCTTAATGAAGAACTTCACGGACTTTACGACTCACCCGATATTTTAAGATTAATGAAATCGCGACGACTAAGGTGGGCAGGCCATGTATTTCGGATGTGGGGAAAATGAAGATTATACACCATCGTGGTTGGTAAACCGGAGGGATAGAGACGGTTAAGAAGACCGAGACAACGTTGGAAGGATAATAGAAGGGATCTTCGAGAAGCAGGTGTTCGTGATGAAAACTGGCTTGATCTTGCTCAGCATAGAATCCTGTGGCGAACGTTTGTTACTATGGCGATGAACTTGCGAGTTCCGTATGCCATAGAGTAAATAAGTAAAAGAATTTATTATTTATAGGCATATAATTCCAATTACAAGTACAGTA
This sequence comes from Lepisma saccharinum, assembly GCA_022664845.1. Taxonomy (NCBI): domain Eukaryota; kingdom Metazoa; phylum Arthropoda; class Insecta; order Zygentoma; family Lepismatidae; genus Lepisma; species Lepisma saccharinum. The sequence goes on from JAGDQP010000367.1 coordinate 82,903, forward strand.
TATTGCAAAGTGACAAAGCAAAATAGATTTGTTTTACATCGAAGACCTAAAACTCACATACTCACATACGAAACCTAATGGTGAATAAATTAATATTTTCTTCTCTGTCGGTTAATCAAGTTAGATAAATTCTGTTCTAACACAAGTTCAGTTGGTTTTACTTTTCTTTTATATAAGGTATCTAGGACACCGCCATAATTTTCCTCACTTTTATTAGATTTTAAAAGCTATCCTCAAGAATCAAAGACATTTCAGGGTGGTAAAAGTTTCGTGTTTCAGCTACGATACTCCTTTTTTTGTTAATAAAAAGTGAATTATATTAACTCATGCTTATATAGAACCGAATTCTCGCTTCTTTCAATAACTTAATAAAAATATTTGTACCTTAAATATAGTAAAGAGCAACTATGCAGATCCACGAAATTATAATATGACGGTTATATATTACGATGCAATTTTCATATTTTATTTGGCCATATTTAACATTAAGTTGATGCTTCACTCACGCCTTTTCAGATATTTATATATGCTTAGCTTTCTTGTAACTTTATACGTCTTGAGTATAATACATTCAGAAAGAAATAATAGTCAATCATACGAAAGCAAATAATGAGGCAAAAATTAAATTTCACACAATAAAATGTTAGGCATTCATATCTTGTGGTCACTGCTGGATATTGTTTCACTCCTGGACATGACGGTATATGCTAAGAAAAGACTCTGAGTTCTATGTACTTTGCTTAATAGCTAAATCTGGTCTTTCCCTAATAGATAAGTAGGATCATCTTGAATAGCCGAATCATTCCAAGTATTACCATGAATTCGGTTTATCCCTCCTACTTTCACTGGTGCTTTTTTGGCGATGTTAATTGTTTGTTTCTTGAATTTAGTTTTTAAGGCAACTTTGGCGCAGGTCGCCAACTACTTGTTTTTCTTTTAAATTTCCAAATTATGCGTAGATAGTAACGTTATTTTTCTCTGAGTTTTAAACCCAACAGTCAGGAATTTTTCTCATTCTGCTTCCAGAAACTTTTGAAACGAAGAGTTCTAGTTGTTCTTTTCTTCTTGTGGCAACTTGAACGAACGCTTCCATCGAAATGACTTGATCCTTCATAAGAGATTTAGTTTTCCTTTAGCCATTTCTAGCTTATTCATTCTTTTTGAGGACACTAAGACAGTATTTATTCCTCCCTCGTTTTACTGTCGATTATCTCTTTAGACTATTGAGCTTAGTAATATACTGATTTGATTTTTCGTATGGAGTGTCATAATTACGTATCCTGGTTTCCGTTAGTTTATTGTCTTCGTAACTAAGACTAGATTTGCTCGAATTAAGCCAAAGTTGCCTATAGACCTTAAAAATTTAATTCAAATTCATATTGATTTACCTTTTGGTTAAAATAATAAGTATTCTTGAGTATATCAATAAAATAGTTCATTGTTTAGGGCCAACCATTAAATTTTATAAGTTATTTGACGTTCATCTTTAAATAGTTGTTTCTCGAATCTAAGGTAACAATATAGTTCCATTATTAACGTTCGGTGCAATCACAAAGAATTTTATGTATTGTTGCGATGTCTACTTATAAATAGCGAGAAAAGAAATGTCTACTTATAAATAGAAATATACAAAGGAAGGATTTGAATCCACTTCCACTAAGTGAAATAATAATATCTACGCTAGTAGGTATTATTAATAAATCTATGCAAAATTGGAGCGCAGCGCAGTAACATTAGAATCAAATTGGTCCAACCGTTCTTACGTGATATGCGATTATGTATTTAATAACTGAGTCTCGTGATCATGGAAACGGTAAATATTTGATCATTGTAACGTGGTGTGTTTTTAAAATAGCACCCTATATAATAATACCATGTTCGAATTCATTTTGGGACAGGCGTAAGCCATAGTGCTGTTACCTCCCAACTAATTTTGTCATATCTTATTGAATTAAACTGGTCCAAGAATTTTCACATGATACGCGATTATTTGTGTAATAATTGAGTCCCATTACCATGGAAACGATACGGTGTTGAAACAGTGTAATTTGATGTACGTAAGTCTGAAGAGTAGTTCCCTATACAATCATACAAACTTCATCAAATTTGTACAATAGTTCTCACGTGATATGCTAATATGTGTTTAATAATGCAGTATCATTATCATGCAAACGGTAAATAATTCAACAGTAATTTGGTTAAGTGTTAAGAGTCCAATACAATTGTATCAAGCTGGAACTTATATAAAAAAGTCATAGATTAACACAAACAGTTTCTATACTAAGAACCAATTCAGATTTTTGGAGGATTGTATGCTATTTTAAGTTTTACCACAATATCAGAATCCAAAAAATAGAACTTACGTGAACACTAAGGATTAAAAAATAATATAAAATAAAATATAGGAAAACTTAAACAATAGCCACAATCGCGGGGTGAAGAAGACAAACTGGGAGATTTCAGTACCTACTGGAACTTTTTTTCTGATGAAGTTCTCAAAAACCAGAAAATACAGAAAGAAAGAAAAGTGTTTTGGTGTAAGCGTTCGTTCGTGATGTCTAATATAACTTTTAGTAATTGAGTTTCGTTACCATGGAAACGGTAAGTAGGTCAACAATAATTTTGTGTCTTAAGGTTAGAATTCTATTCAATCATACGAAGTTGGAACTGTTGGGCCTAACAGTTTTCTCATGATGCCTAGTACACTAACTATGATACATGAAACAAACTGCAAAGAAATAAAGATATAACTCTCACACTATCAAACAATTCATTTAAATACTCATACATTCACACGTACAAATACAAAACATAAACAGATCTAACTATCATAACATCTAACTGCATATTGAAATGTTATTAGTCAGTTTTACTTTGTATTATTCACGATTTTAATAGTTTCTTACAAGTTGGAAGAATGCAACCTTCGCAAGTATATCTATAACATTTTATTTTACATATATTCTTTATGTTTATTCGTTTTGTCAAAAATGTCGATTTTTAAAAACAAAAAATCATCCGCTATATGTCTTGCCGATTCAGTTGCTACCACGTCTTTAGTATCTCTCTTTCTTTGTTTCTTCTGTTTAGTTTTTGCCTTGTTAGGTAAAATTTGATTACTTGCTTTACGTATGTCATTCTTAATATTTGTTATCGACTTCTGTGCTTGTTGAATGACGTCGATTTCCGTACTCTCCTTTTTACCTTTTTCTGTCACCAATGATCCTTCAGCAATCTCCATTTTAACTGCTATATTCTTAGTTTCAGAAGACGGAATAACCATTTCGGTATCTTCTATTTTCTGCTTATATGGATAATCAATGCCCGCCTTGTTCACTTACTGCGATTGGCAAGAGAAACACATGGTATTGTAACGAAAAGTAACACTATCAATATAATGCACTAGGAAATCCTACTCCATCGTCTACTCACAAATACATTTTACAATAGCTTCTCTCAATGCACGGGTAGTGTTACCTTAAATTGATAAACAGTGAAATTTAACTGTTAGCGTATACTGTAATATCCGATCAAAAACACCAGAGGTGCAAAAAGTGGAGCCAAGTTCTTTAGCCCTAAAAAGGTGTGAAATGGGAGACGGATGAGCCAAGTTCCTTGGTGACAGCATGTAACAGGAACAAAGGAACTTGGCGCGAGGTGGCAAGGTTCATGATCCTCAAGCTATAAGGGTGGTGGGGATCCTAAAACCCACTACGTCCACCGCCACCAACCCTAAGGCTGTTGCCACCTCGCGCCAAGTTCATTTGTTCCTGTTACATGCTGTCACCAAGGAACTTGGCTCATCCGTCTCCCATTTCACACCTTTTTAGGGCTAAAGAACTTGGCTCCACTTTTTGCACCTCTGGTGTTTTTGATCGGATTTCACAGCTTTTTGTACGTGTATAATATATATACTCGCTCGCTCGGACTCGTTTAGGTCCTCGCCCCCCGTAGCTGGCTGCGCCCCCAACTTCGAGTTTTTGGGTACTTACGCCCCTTTATCGTAACCACTCTCCAGGACACTATGCTTCCATGTTGCAGATTTTTTCCCATACCCACCACCCGTGGGAATGAGATATTTATTGAAACATAGGGAAGCTTTGCCATATTTATTGTAACCTACTTGTGATGATGCATCAAATTTGCTTCCTGCTGGCGGCCCTAAAATCCACCACCACCAACCCTAAGGCTCGAACATCATCTGGTGTTTTGCTCGGATTTCACAGCTTTTTATACGTGTATATATATATACTGGGTTCGCCTCGCTGGGTGTGCTGCCTCAGAATTCCGTGTGCGCCCCAACTTCAAATTTTTAGGGATACTCCCCCTTTCTGGGGACAGCGCCCCATGCTGTGCAGACCTTTTCCCATATCGCCTCGAGGACTGCACGCTCATAGCGGTGGTTTGATCCATTTATTGAAACATTTTCGTGATGGTACACCTTCATACCAAATTTCGTTTCTCTAGCTTCAGTGGTTTGGAAAATGGCTATGTTGAATTAAAGAAAGCGATTTTTAAAAAGTTTTCTTACATTGCCGTTACCTACTTGTGATGGTACACCTTCATCCAAATTTCGTTTCTATGGCTCGAATGGTGTGGAAAAAGTTTTTGTGCGGCCATTTTGATCCAAGTTAACAACTTTTTCAAAAATGTAAATTATTCCTAAACTACTCTTGTTAATAGACCTTTATGCCAAATTTCGTATCCCTAGTTCAAACGTTCTGGAAAATGGATTATGAAGTCAGCCATTTTGGATTCAAAATGATGTCTTTGCAGATATTTTGTAATCTACTAGTGATGATATACCGTCATACTTCGAAATTTCATATTTCAATTTTTAACATCTTTTTTCTTACAGAACCCAAAAATCGCTGATTTCGCAATAAACTCTTGTTCCTGTATAGCATGCTGACGTTTTGTGACACGCGGAATTCGGCTGCATGCACTGCCGTACGTGTTGATACTCCCCTCGATTCGCTCGCGTCGCTGCGCCAAGAATCCCACGGCAGGCCGCGCATCGAACTTGAGGAGTTTGGAGGAACTGCGTCTTTTTATCACAACCAGAATTTGCAGTGCACTGCGCCACATGATACAGATATTCCCTCATACTCCAGAGCGCTGCGTCCGAATGGGGAAACTTCCACATTCTGCCTGTATAACATGCTCCTGGCAGTGCTAACGTTTGTGACGAGTAAAACTTGGTGGGACACGCAGGAGTATTGGAAGTTGGCGCGAGGAACTAGGCTCATCCATATTCCATTTCACCACTTTTTAAGGTTGAAGGAGTTGACTGGACAGTTTGCACCCCTGGTGCTTTTCCTCGTATTTCGCAGCTTTTTACACTTGTGTAATTTATATACTCGCTTCGCCTCATTGGGACGCTGTCCCCAGAATTCCAAGATATCCTCGCTGGGGCGCACTCCTTTATCGCAATCAGGTTCCAGCTGGGAACTGTACCCTAGTAGCGGAGACGAGCCGAATTTATTCTAACCTACTCGTAATGGTACACCTTCATACCAAATTTCGTTTCTCTAGCTTCAGTCGTTATAAAGTGGGGCTTAGGCGGGCATTTTGTATAAAAGATGGACTCATTTTTAACGTTTTCTTACATTTTCGTGACATACTCGTGATGATACACTGTCATACCAAATTTCATTTCTCTATCTCGAACGATGTGAAAAATGGTATTTCAGCTGCCATTTTGAATCAAAGATGGTGAATTTTTTAAAACGTTGTTATGTTTTCCTAAACTACTCTTGATAATACATCATTATGCCAAATTTCGTATCTCTGGCTCAAGCAGTTGGAAAATGAATTTATGACGCCCGCCATTTTGGATCCAAGATGGCGTCTTTAGAGATATTTTGTAATATTTTCATAATCTACTAATAATGTTGTACTGTCAAACTAAATTTCATTATTCTAGCGGCAACCGTTTAGGCTGTGTATTCTTTAAAAGTTTAGGGTTGGCGGCCATTTTGAATCCAAAATGGCGACTTTTTCAAATTTTTAAAAAGTTTTCTTAATTTGCTATCAATGATGTAGTTTCATACCAAATTTCACTGTTCTATCTTTAGTCGTTTAGGCTGTGCATTCTTTGAAATTTTAGGTTTGGCGGTCATTTTGAATCCAAGATGGCGACCTTTTCAAAATGTCGGAATGTTTCCTTTATCTACTTATCATCCTCTACCTTATACCAAATTTCATGTTTCTAGCTTACTCCAAACACCCTAAACAATATGATGAGTGAGTGAGTGAGTTAGCCTAAAATGTGCAATTTCAGGGGTCCACAACTAGAACATAGTTTGAGATACGAACATGAAATTTTGTATATTGCACATTTTTACCATATCTCCTTAACGGCAAAAGCTCATATTCCTATCTTTAACATCTTTTTTCTTACGGGGCCCCCAAATCGTCGATTTTGCCATAAACTCTTGTTCCTGTATAACATGCTTCTGGCAGTGCTGACGTTTTCTGACGTGAAGAACTTGGCTCATGCACTGCCGTGCATGTTGATAATATTGTTACTGAAAGCTAGACGAATATTAATGAACAATCTTTTCTTATTCGCGTAGATGGTTACTTCGTCATTAGGAAAGATCGGAGCAATCATAGAGGTGGGAGTTGTAATATACTTTAAAAGTGAACTTCCAATAAAATTTTCATGAAATAGAGTAACTGAAAAATTATGATGGAGATTCATTTGAATTTTTCTGCGTGATAAACTTTCAAAATTTACCATAACCTTTTTGGAAGTATCGTCAATATGTATCATACTCAAAATTACCAATGCTAGATGATGCATTCACACACCTTCTTCAAATAGCGGGCTTAATATTTGTGCCAGGAGATATGTTCTGTGATTTTTTGACTCCCAATAAACTTGGTTCTCGGTACATACAAACCATTATTGATGCGTATGGATCTTCTAAAATTACTTATTGAGAAACGGACAAGAATTAGCGGTACTAAAAATACCCCCTTGAACGTAATTATTATCAATTACCTTCATTTAGTACATTCTCATGGTGTTAATGCTCCTTTAGGGAAGTATGACAACTGTGTGACATTTGTGAATTTGCTATAAGCAGCCGAAGGCAAACAGCTATCTAGACTACAGAGATTTATCTAATTTCGATATTTATAGGTTTGAAGACCATGCAAAAAGATTCAACTGGGATGACGTTGCTAAATATAGTACTATAGATGATAAGGTAGAACTTATTGATAATGCAATAATAGTCATCTTTAACAAGCATGCACCTCTAAAGCGGGAAACAAAATGCACAAAAGAAGGCACCCTGGGTCACAGACAATGTAAAACTTTAGTGACACCTTAAGCTTTCATGACGATTTTGCATAATGGAATAGATTATTCGGGTTTTTACAGAGGAAAATTAATCCACCGTACACAGCTCGTCCCAGAATATACGGTTTGCTTAAAGTTCATAAGGTAGGCATTCCACTGCGTCCAATAGTCAGTGCAATTGGTACTCCGACGTACTCTCTTGCTAAATACTTGACGGGACTGCTTCAACCATACATAGGAGAAACAATTCATCACGTGACTAATTCACATGAGTTCGTGCGTACACTGGAGGTATGCATATTGATGATAAAGATACAAAGGTCAGTTTTTTTTTATATGTTCTTTATTTACAAGAGTACCACTAAAGGACACACTTGGTCTACTGAAAGAGAAGTTTACGGGTGACATTTTAAAATTGTTCAAACATACTCTTACAACAACTATTTTCTATACGTTGGTGACTTTTACGAACAGACAGACGGAGTTGCAATGGGCTCACCACTATCGCCTGTGATAGCAAATTTTTGTATGGAATATTTTGAACAAAAGGTATTGGGAACTACTATCTTTAAACCTAATTGTTGGTTCAGGTATGCTGATGATACGTTCGATATATGGCAAAACGGTGTGGAGAAGAATTTTTACACCACCTCAAGAAAATCATTCCGAATATACAGTTTACCATAGAGACTTAATAAGACGGTGAACTATCATTCATGGAGATTTTATTTTACAAGACCAACACTGGAATACTTAGACATAAGGTTTGCAGAAAACTAACTCACTCTATTTAAATGCCAAATCATAATGCCACTCTACACAGAAAAAAGCTGTGATTTCAAGCCTGATTCATAGAGCTTTAAAGATCTCTGAAGGGAACATTTGGAAGAAGAAATCACACATGTTAGAAGTGCTCTACAAACAAAAAATTGAAATAAATAAATAAAACGAATTGCTGAGAAAAAGACAACAAGGAGGAAAACAACGATCAGGAAAGGAAAGGAACTGCTGTCTTTCTGTATGTAAGCACTGTTAGTAACAGAATAGGGAGAGTTCTAAAAAGTATGGAATCACAACTATATGTAAACCTCCGGCGAATACAAAAAGGAAATTGCGACCCGTCAAAGATGACCTCCTATATAGAGTTCTAGGTGTATACAAAATGAATTGTAACTTTTTGAAAATGTACATCCGTCAGACAGGAAGAACTATCTAAACTAGAACTAAAGAACATCAGCTACATTGTAATAAGGGTAATACCGAGAAATCAGCTGTGCCAGAACATTCGTACATATGTGGATAACCTACTTATTTCAAGGATACGGAGGTGTTGCACAAAAGCAGTGATAGAGAATTATAAATGAATCGATTGAAATAACAATGCATGAAGAAAACTTCAACAGAAACGACAGTTTTAAATTAAATCTAATTTGGAAGACAACGTCGCAAATTTCAACCTATAACATCTTCGAGGATTCGACGGATAAGTCGATGAAACAATTGTAAGATAATAAAAATAAAGGTGCATGACGTAAAAACCCGAATAATCTACTTCATAATGTAAAACTCTAATTGAAACTTCGAAGCAGAGCTTTTATCAAATAATGTGCTGGAAAGAATATAAACAACATTGCAATTTCATCACGTCTGTTCTCAGACAAGAAAAAGTCCATACTTTACGCACAACTACCACACAAAAACTCAAAATTCTAAAGCTCTCTGGAAGGAATTGCGAAAGCTTGGGTTAGGTAAGCCCTCTCGAAACGAAATTACTACACATGTAAACAATGCTGATGAATAGTGATGAAATGGTCACTGTAAGATTAATAGAAAAAATGAATAGTGATTCTAGTTCTAGTGCAAATCAATGCAGTTACTTCAGTAACTGATTATACAAGAGTAACTCTCCTCAGTTTCAATTCAGAGTAGTCACAGATACTGAAGTAAAATAATTATAATGTAGTTGACAGCAGTTTAAATGCATTCTCTCATCGCGTATCTAAATTGTACGTCATTCCCGTGAAAATGATGTTTTTTTAATCTTGCGGAAAGTAGCTTGTGTTCTATCACTTCCCCAAAAGAATACAATGAACTCATACAATGATCTAGGCCTATTAGCATTCTCTCTGAAATCACAGAGAAGTTAGTATATAGTCAGCTGAGTGAATACATTGAACACAACAAAATGCTACCACCCATTCAATCGGTTTTTAACCTTCGAGATAGTACAACAGCAGCATTGTTAGAAATGGCGTACGATATAATACGAGATTTGCTTACTAATGTTATTAGACCTGAGTTAGGCTTTTGATACAGTCAGTCACAAACAGCTACAAGCAAACTAAAATTCTGAGGTTAGCTAGTGGTTCGCATCATATTTACCAAAGGCAACAACTAGTCCAGGTTAATAAAGAGATGGTATTACTCACAAAGGGGTAGTAAAATAAAACTTACCTAAATATCAAAATTCTCGAGAGATGATATTTACGTAAGTTTGATTTGTTAGTCCAGATTAGTTCTGGCACAATAAACTTTTAGCCATTTATTCTAGATTGTTCAAGGTAAGTGTTTTAGGGCCACTGCTAGCTATACATTATCAATATTGCTAACTTGTATTACGTTGCTAAATATTGTCAAATACGCTTCTATGCCAATGACGCTCAACTAACGATTCCAACTAGGGATGGACACGAGTCGAGCTAAAACTCGACTCGACTCGAAACTCGACTCGAATTCGAGTCGAGTTTCGAGTCGAGCCAGAGGTAATTTTCTCGAGTCGAGTTTCGAGTCGAGTCGCTGTTTTTCGGTCGAGTTTCGAGTCGAGTCGCTGTTTTTCGGTCGAGTTTCGAGTCGAGTCGAGTTTGATGTTTGGCTCGCTCGAGCGACTCGTTTTAGCTCGTTTTTAGTGCAGGTAAAATAAGCCAAAAATAGACCCCAAAATCGAAAAATTCCTGCATTCGTGAAACTTTGGTAATAAAAAACCTTAGACATGAGGTTCACAAAACCGAATAGAGCATAAAAATTCTAGGGGGAAGGGTGTTTTTGAGGGGGGTAGGGGAAAAGTACTGGAATTCCATTGTTGCGTGAAATAGGCGTGTGAGGCGTCGATTTATAGGTTTTTTGGTACGCTGAATCGAATGAAAACATCATCAGGTCAAGAAAACCAACAGCAATAGAAATTTATGGCGGAGGGGGAATTTAGGGGGGGCGATTATTTTACATGTTAGGTAGATTTCTTTAGAAATATGTCTAATGCAGAGACTCTCAAGTCAGAAATTCCGGAAAGTTTCTATGTATTTTCTCCTTTCATCATCCCCTGACACGAAAAACACCGTCAGTTAAGATGTTTATATATATATGTATCACAATCATATTCGATCCACTACTGGACGAGGCCTCTGCCCGGAGGAAGCAGTTGGTCTACTGTTCCCACGCTGACCAGATAGATTGGGAATGGAGAGCTCCCACCTGTGATCGCCACTGTCTTTTATTCACAGCAGTTCCCCAATTGCATCACTGAAGTCGAGCACGCTACCGACTAGGCTACACAGGAGGCTCATATATATTTAGTCATTTTTATTTTTTTGAAGTTTTCTCCAAAATCAACGTCCTGATCATTGTGTCAGAATCGTATCGTGTTTGTGAAACAGATGCTTGGGTGGATTTTTGACGATATAGATGAAAAAGATACCTTTGTTGTTGGATTCTTTGACATTCTTGGGCGGGAGCGGTATTATCTTTGACCGTACTTGTCCTTGCGAATTTTAACGGAAGTTATAAAAACACTTGGACTACGGTTACAAGAGTGCGGGGGAAATATTGTTCTCAAGTGATTTATGATGACCTTTTCGGTCGCCCGCTAAAATCATTGTGAACAACTCAGATCTGGTTCTTCAATTATTCTTTCGGAGACTTTGCAATAAACATTTTGTCTCCACATCTGCTGAGTACAAGCAGAACTGTGGTACGTACAAAGAAGGAGGTCGATATACAGGAAAAAAATGTTCTTGCTCTCTGTCTCTCTCTTCCAGCATTCGTGAGGAGTTCCAATCAGCATCTTTGCAATTGATGGCCAAAAGGAAATCTGTATTTGTCAAAGTGAGAGGGGAAAAATGTTTGGAGATCCTGAATGGAGTTTTCCAGGATTTTACTGTACTACCATGCATATGACAGAATGCTATCTTCAGTCAGGCCTTAGCCGATGCCTTCTTAAATCCTTCCTCTCTTTATTGTTATTGTAAAGTATTCAGCGTTAAATTGAATCTGAATAATTTGGAATTTGTTAAATGGATAAATACATTCATAAATGATTAATTACTAGAAACTTAAATAGTGCTGCGGTATAATAATAATAATTAAAATAAATTAATTTTTAACTGGTCACTCTAGAAGTCAAAAGTTAATAGAAGAAAATGTATTGGTTTAATCACAGCGCCAATCCATGGTAAGATGCCGAATAGCGATAGCGAGAAAAGATGCTGGACAGGTTGTTGTTAATTTTTTTTAATCGCAATTAATAGGGTCTACTATTGTTTATCACAATTTAGGTTTTTCTAATATTCAGCCCTTCTGGATCGGCCCTGTGAAGTTTAACCAAACATAAGAAAACAGGATTTTATTTTCGAAAAACATAATAACGCTGTGCACTGATGACGTCAAAATTCCTCGTTAGGTGAAACGGAATTGGCTAAACGGGAAGACAAGAGATGGCCAAATCTGGATAGAAGATTATCCGGATATAGGATGGATAACTACTCATCGGTAAACTTTGGTGAACTTTATTTTTATATGAGCCAGTCTAGTAACTTTGGACATCGGCCCGTCACGATTAGCCTTTAGCTGTTAAAATCCACACCCATGCCCCTTCCGGGACTCGAACCCCGGACCTTCGAGCCGATAACCTACCACCGCAGATCGCTCGTCCACCGGGTCGGCATCGGATAACGGATATTAGTCCAGCCATTGGAGACATTGAGGGACCGCCGCTCGCGCCGCCATCTTGAAATATGGCGGCTAAAAGGCAGTTTTTAGCATAGATCCTGTAGGTTTTAGAGATTTTTTAAATTGAAAATTGGAGTGGATTTGCAATGTACATTTTCTACAAAGTTACTTATATAAAAATTTTGAAAATTGAATAAAAAATTGCGGAAAAACATCTATACATATGTAAAGTATGACCTGTCCAAACCACTAAAGCTAGACAAACGATATGCTGATGTATCATCAAGAGTAGATTACGGGAAAATTGCAAAATTTGGAGAAAATCGTCATCTTCAATCCAAAATGGCGGATAAATCATATAGACCCGATATATATAAAAAGAACAATAGAACACCTAGGCCGAATCGCTCAAGCTAAATAAACGAAATTTGGCATAAATGTGTACCATCAAGTGTAGGATGCGAGAAAATTACGAAATTTGAAAAAATCGCCATTTTGAATCCAATAGAGCCGAATAAAATATATGTGCATATCTTAGATATGTATGTTTCTCGGGCATGCTGGATCCAATATGTCGAATATTTTCAAATTTCAAAATGTTATTGTAAACTAACTTGATGACAAACTTTCATTTCTCTGGCTCCAGAGGTTCGGCCTGGGCATATTTCGACATATATACGTTTGTTGGCCATATTGGATTCAAGGTAGCGACTTTTTTTTTTAATTTCGTAATTTTCTCGCAACCTACTCTTGATGGTACACATTTACGTCAAATTTCGTTTATTTAGCTCCAGCGGTTCGGCCTGGGTGTTCTACTGTTCTTTATATATATACAGTATATATTTATATATATATATTATTTGTCCGCCATATTGGATTGAAGATGACGATTTTCTCCAAATTTTGTAATTTTCCCGTAATCTACTCTTGATGATACATCAATATATCAAATTTCGTTTGTCTAGCTTCAGTGGTTTGGAATTGAACTGGGCATACTTTACATATATAGTTGCTTTCCCGCAATTTTTGATTCAAAATGGCGGCACAAGCGGCTGTCCCCTAATCCAAGGTTACAAATTTAGCATTATAGTTAGGGTTCTGAAGTGTACAATTGTGCCAAATTTTAAAACTTCTTAACCGTTTGCACCCAAAAAGTACCTAATAACTGGACTATATGGGGACGTCATGTAATATCCGGACAGATAGCGGATAATTTTCGGATGTCGGCTAATATCCGGATAACGGGTAATATTTGGATGATGGATACAATCCGGATGGTTAAATAGATACCGGATAATTTGTCATCTGGTTGTCCGGAAATTTTGGCTATCCCAAGAAGACAGCATAGAGACATACTGTAGGATTTGGCTCGACTTGGCTCGTTTTAGCTCGACTCGACTCGAAACTCGAGTGAATTTCGAGTCGAGTTTCGAGTCGAGTTGGACAATATTTGTCGAGTCGAGTTGCCGAGTCGAGTTGAAAGATTTCTCTTACGAGTCGAGTCGAGTTTAGCGAAAACTCGACTCGAACTCGCTCGAATCCATCCCTAATTACAACCAAAATTAAATCGCTACTCGACCTTATTGATCTTATCAACTCCGACTTGTAGCTGGTGCAAGTATGCTCTGCATAAACCCTGAGAACTCGTAATTTTTGGTGTATGATACGAACGAAACTATTGAAGAAATAATTCCTATTCACATCCCTATCACAATCAGTAATAATAACATTACATTCTCCTAATCTTTATCAAATCTGTATGTGATGCCCCTCCTTCGGTTAACTTAGTATAAGTCAATTCTAAACGTAAGTTGAATAATCGCTTCTTGGTACTTTTAGTATAAGTGTTATACCTGGCAAGGAAGAAGAAAATCGTATCCTGAAAAACTGTGTTTCTTGACTTATACTGTTTTTCCCGCGCATGCTAGAATTATTCGAGGCCTTTCATAAGTCGCTCGATATTTCTTAATACTGCAACTTATGTGGAAATTTTTGCAGTAGTTTGAAGATTTAGTAACATATTATCCAGTGGTCCAGATGAGATACGAGAATTCATACTTAAGATAAGGATTCACCTTATCTCATTCCCCTTATTGCTCCTCCAATTACATCAATAGTTAATAAATCATGAAGTATGGGAAAATTCCCAAGCGCTTTCAAGTCATTTTGGATTATACCAAACTGAACGTCGAGAACTATAGCCCAATTTCTCTCGCATCAGAATTTTCCAAAATATTTTAATATATTGTACTCAAACGGTTAGTTTCCTATTGTAAGTCAAATAATATTTTATCCCCTTCTCAACATAATTTTATAAAGTGCAGATCTAATATCACAGCAATCAGCGACTTCCTCGACGAAACAAATCGATCAGTAGACAATAAGGAATATCCGTTCACTATATTATGCGACTTAAGCAAAGCGTTTGACTGCGTAGACCATTTCAAACTAATGTGTAAACTCCACCGATAGGGGGATGAAAGCAGTAGCAAAAGCAACTATTCAGTCGTATCTGTAGAAAAGAATACAAGCGATTGAATTTCAAAGATGTCGAAAAAAAATACGTTCAAAATATTACTTCCAAACTTAATACCACCAGTGTAGCAGTCACACTTTAGTCTGCGTTTCATTTTTAATTTACATAATTAATTTCCCCATAAGAATCACGGAAAGGAAAACAATTTTGTACGTTGACAACACAAACATCATCTTCAAGGCTATATGTGTATCATCCCTTTCAAACAAAGTCAACATTATAGCGAAACAGCTTGAACACATCTTGAACAGTGGTTATATGATAATAATGTTCTCTTAAAACACATGTAAAACAAGGGGTTTACAATTCAAACACTCAGTTACCTCTTCCTAAGTCGGTACTTAAAAACTCTGTCACTAATACACATATGTTACAAAATTTCTTGGATTATACATCGAAAACAACATGACATAAACAATCTATACCGTTTTTTTTTTAAATGTATAATTAGATCTTTAGTCTCTGTTCTGGAAAGGAAAACCATCGTATTCCTCTATAATCCTCTATAATGCCATATTTCGGTTTTATGTAGTATATGGTATACCGTTCTGGGGTTCATAGACCGGTCTATTAAAGCTTTTTAAACTCCAAACTAAAGTAATTAGAATAATTCGAAGAAACCCATTAGATACAGTTGCAAACATTTGTTCTCTTCATTAAAATTAATGGCTGTTCCTAGTTCATATGTACTTGAAGTATTGAAATTTGCTTGGAAAAATCTTTCAAAATTTGAAAAGCATGCGGACATTTATGATCATGTTACTAGGATTCGAGAAATTAACTGTCATTCAGCATAAAACTGCAATATTTTTAAACTACACAATATGCATGGGAATAAAGTTGTATAATAAACTCCCAATTCATGTTAGAGAATCAAACTTCTTTACTCCGTTCACTTATTTAGTACGGAACGTATTGCAGAAACATTTTTTACACAGTCGACGAATATCTTGGGTTTGATTTCCAAAGCACAAAACCGATTTAAAATAGTATCTAATAGGTACAACATTGTCAGAAGTTTGTATTCATATTATGTAAATTCTGTATTCTTTATGCAACTTTCCTAACTAAGCATATTCTCTTCTCCTCTTAGTATAAATTATTTCATATAATTCGGGTATTACTTACATAATAACCATTCATTTTAACCACAATATAATTTTGTTTGCACAATGGTCTTAAGTTTGTGGTATGTTCTATACCGTTGCACTAACAAACTCTATAGTTTATGGAACTCGCAAGTTCATAGCCGAAGTAGAAAACGTTCACAATTAGATTCTATTCTGGACAAGATCAAACCAGTTTTCACCACGAACATGTAACTCTCGAAGATCCCTTCGAATATTGTAATCCCAACGACTTTTTGATCTTCCCTCCCACTTATCAATCACGAGTGCGCTATATGTGCGATTTGTACGGTCAAATGAACGCTACAAAATCTAAATATGAATAAAGACAATTTCTAATTCTAATTCTATGAGACGACAAAATTCCCGCAACTATCAGAGCAAGACTCAACAGGAGACTATGAATCGAGTAAACAGGGAAAGGTGTAGTCGTTCTGTGCAATCCACTGCTAACATTTACGATGCATACAGAAAACATATTAATCAAACACAAACAAATTTAGATTTTACGCTACGCCTATAATAAAAACAATACACTTGTTTATTTATATATATAACGTTTCGCTTATACACTTGAAATATGCTTTAAACTTACGTGAAAAATGTTACGTTACAATATATATACACATTATAAAATATTGGAAAGCTCGGATGGCAATGTCACCGGATCCAATCAAAGAAAATAATATTTTTTTCCATATCTAAATTCAACGACGTTTTTTCACGAAATATGTAGAGTTGCTTATCATTTAAATTGTTGAAGAACCAAACAATTTTGATATTCTCTCTGGTTTTGAAACCCTTTATCCTCTTTCTAACCCTTTAATACAATTCTGGTTGATAGTGTTGCTTCTCTTCAGTGGGATAGGTTTTCCTTTCATCTCTACGAATAGTTCCCTATGTGCTCAGCGAAACCTCATTTTAACGTTTCTCTTAGTATTTTGGTAGCTGCGGATGATTCTGTAGACACCAGAATCCAAAAGATTTTTTCGTGAAGTGTTTACTATAGTCAATTAAAACAGAGATGTCTACTGACCTGGGAAATCTGGAATTTGTCTGAAATTTTATTTTGGACCTGAAAAACCTAAAAAGAAACTAGAATTCGAGCAGAAACCTGGATTTTTTAAAAAGTTTTTTAAATTAAATTTTCACTTTATTAATTTCAGTCTATAATTTTTTACAGACTGTTACATTTTAGAATAAACTTTATGGAATGTGTAAATTTAAGATCACAGAATGAGGTACTTAAAGTAATAATTTTTGTAAGAAGCTTTCAGGAACTCTCAGGAACCCCGATAGTACCCAAGTTGATATCAGCTATACTTATTTCTGATTTATGCTATGTTTTTCTCCCCATTTCAACTTTCTCTTATCTTCTTCTTTAAACATGCATGTCTTGTTTAATTTTCTAATTGGGCTAACGTGCTTATGCACTTTGAGTCTGATGTTAAACTAAGTTCTGAAATTACATTAACTTCAATATATATCTTGTCAAGTATTTGAATTGAAATAAAACTATTTTAAACGCACAGAGGATCCAATTACAATTATTATGACTCACCTTAAAGTCTTAAATGTCATCCTATTAAGTAGTTGCTTCAATATAAATTGGATAGGTTCGCAATGGCTTTCTAGTCATTTTTTTTTAAGATAAGTTATTTTTATTTACTTGAAAGGGAAACTTATTATTATTATTATTATTTTTAATGACTAAGATTACTTAAATCAATTGCAATTTAATTTTTTGCGTTTACTACTACTGCGGTGCGCAATGAATTCAATATTATTAATGTTAAGCTTGGTAAAATTGTTAATTAACTTTGATTTAGTACCCCCTACCTCTTCTCCACAAAGTGAATAATTACTTTTAAGACCTTATGAAAATAAACTGGTGTTTGCAATGTGGAGTTTACAACTGAATAGAATCGTTAAGATTTAGCGCGATTCGCCCAAAATTAGAATTAAACAAAACGTTAAATTAGGCTATGCAGAGATTTAAATTTTGTGAACGTTAGGGAAATGGGTACGTCTAGAAACACCATCTTAGTGTCATACTTGTGTGACGGTTGTGTGCTTCGAAACTTTCCTTCTACAAACTTTTAATCAATTTATTAAACTTTTAATTTCTGTAACAATTTTATGTGCACACTTAAATTATATTAATCTTCAAATTATTCGTCCAGAAACAAAGGCTTTTGAGGAAAAAGGTATTATTATTTCATATCTTGAGCCTTGTACTACAAGAATGTACTGATTTAGCATTAAGATACTGTATAAGAAGAGTGATTACAAGTATTGTTGAGCGAAATTTGGATAATTAAATGACCCTGATTTGAAAGTATGTAGTTATAAAATTACAGTATCTCAAGTAATTTAGTAAATGAGCTTTTACTTTAATGGGATTAGTAAACCCCTTTTTTTTCAATAAGCATCCCTAAATTCATTAGCAGTAATGTTTACGTGACACACATGCATGTGTGTTAGTTCTTAAATAAAGAATATGACTTTTCCTTTTAGCTTATTATGGTAAGAACTTACAGAGTTCAACTAAATGGAAAACTTTGTATATTTAAATGAAAGTCAAAGTCATGAGGACTTAAGTCTGTTTTGCGATCCTAACTTACCTCTATGAATAGGAACATCTTAAATTCTATTTGCGCATCCTCTTACTCTATTAATATCTATCTATTTAAATACACAAGTTTTTCCTTATTTTTCAGAAGTGTCAAAACGATGTAAAGTGGCGGTTACAACAAATATCTTATATCATTCTCATTTACTCAGTCTGTATGAACAAATCATCTCTCATCCATGAATTTCTCTTCATATTGTAAGCAACTTGGCCACTCCCTAGCACCAGTCCTCTCTGTCCGTCTCCTCTCCTATTTATGTGAACACGCCTTCAGGACAAAGCTGTCGCATTCTTATTATCTTTATGAAGTTCCTGGATACCTGTCTTTGAATTTTAATATGTAACCCTATCGTTTTTTCTACCTTATTTGATATTTTTATATAAACGCGTTTTCTCTGAAACTTTTGTTATATTTGTAATGAGTGCTCAGTGTTCATATGGAAATTTACCGTAATGAGTGCTCAACGTAATGATAATATTTTTGTTAAGGATCTTCTAAACTCTGTCCTTAACGATGAGATATATGTTGCTATGGCTGCCGGTCAGTTGCGTCCCAAACTTCTGTTTACGTATTTTAGGGAGGTTAATTGCGCCCCAGCCACCTGCGTTTATAACTAGCCAAGGTCACTGAGCAGGACTCGGGTTTAGTCTTTTCGTGTGGTTGAAGAAGAAAAAAAACAAAGATGCACGCAATCACGGTTGGAAGGGGTATGGAAAGACACTCACTATTATGATTACGAAGCAGTTCACGTCGGACGTAATACGTTCTATTGTTTGAACAGTGTGCATGAGTTATATTTCTTCGTCTACAGATATTCAGCCAGTGTTGCATGGAAGTGACAGGAGAGTAAGTCCCTTTTCGTAGTCGACGGCTACAAGTTCTGGTTTAATAAGAACTTGAAGTGAGCTGTACAGCGATGGGCATGATGCGTGAAAACGTGTGTTACTTTAAATTTGATTCAAAAATCAGTCTTATTGAGAGTTTTCAACAACATGATTGTGATCAACCAGAAGATAAAGTGTTAAATATGCGGAAACTAATCAATAACTTGAAACGTAAAGCAATACAAGATATTTAAAGTAAACCATGAACACTTTTGCACAGTGGACTTAAACAAAGTGATGTATCTACTTTAACTCTATCTGATGTAGAACTCATTAAGAAAAATATTAGAAAATCCCGGACTTCTGTTCATCCAAAACTCCCTGAAAATCGCGCAGAAACACGTGTTGCACTGGAACACATGTACATAGAACCAAATACGGGCGAAGATTTCTTAATGATGAATGACAGTGAAAAAGGAATTGTTGGGTTCACAACATTGACAAATTTAAGAGTTTTGAGTAAAATTGATGCTGTGTATGTTTACGGAACTTTCAAAAGTTTTCCACAGTATTTCAATCAAATATTTACTATTGACGAACTTGTTAATGAAATATATGTGACTCTGTTTTTTCTTTATACTGCCAAATAAACAAATCAAAAGCTATACAGAAATGTTTTGGTGTATTTTATGATAGTATGAACTACGAGATTTGTTATTCGCCCCAGGAGAAATGTATATGGATTTTGAAAGCGGTATTCACACCGCCGCGAAACTAATGCTAAGAGACTGCATCAAGTGACCTGTTTTATATTTGATACCTGATACACTGCTATGGTAAACACATTGGGACACAATTGACCGAGTGTTTATTAGATGACTGATGCCTTCGTAGAAAGGTAGGGACGCAATTCACCGGGTAGTTTATCGGGCGAGGGACGCAACTAGCCGCATTCTAATAACTTGGGACGCAACTGACTGAAGCCGGTTTCTA
The DNA here is from genome assembly GCA_022664845.1 of Lepisma saccharinum. Taxonomy (NCBI): domain Eukaryota; kingdom Metazoa; phylum Arthropoda; class Insecta; order Zygentoma; family Lepismatidae; genus Lepisma; species Lepisma saccharinum. The sequence continues at coordinate 103,269 of JAGDQP010000367.1, forward strand.
TTAATGTTATTCTGAGATGGCCTTAGACATTAAATCAACCACATCAGTATGTTTCCTTAATATATTCCGGTGGAGTATCCAGTCTATCCAGTCTTATACAGTCTATCCACATATACTACTAAGCAAAATAATAATTCATAAAACAAACTAAGGTAAGGTGAATTTACTTAGACACATTTCTTGACTACACCATTCAATATGCATGCTTCAACGTTTGAAACACCAGAATACCCTATTTAATAAAAATGTTCTCTGTTTCTTCACAGTACTTCATGTTAAATATGACATTTCCCATTTATAACAATATAGTAAAATCTAACACCAGCAGTGTTCGATTTGAAGCGGGGGATGGTTGGGATTTCCCGCTCTCTACGAAAATCTTCCCTGGTTCTGTTTTCCGAAATATCCCCCAATCCTGAGATATGAACTAATATAAAATACGGGTTTCTAAGTTTTGAAAAAAAAATTGCCTCTCTCTGGAAATTGAACAAATGGGACACTGCACATCAGAAATCATTCTAATGTTCCGCTATTAATTTCGTTTATAGATAACAATACAAACAGATATGAAAATCCCTGTTTACATTGTTCGGACAAGTCATAAATTGTAGAAATAGAGATGGTAAACTCTTTAGCCTCAGCATTAATTATGATCAACTATCATAACAATTTTATGCCTTTACCAACTTTTGAATTGTAACCATAGGTAATGGCAATTATTCATTCCACTACGATTAACCGAAGATGTATATTACTTATCAGTCTGATGTATGGAAAATTCTTTGTTGATCATGTTAGGTGACCTTCGATTGTTGTGTAAGCTTTCCTTTGTCGTAAAAAAGAGTAAGACAGCGCTGTTGTTTTAGAGAAGTTGAATATTGAGAGATTCAGGATTCACGTAGAAGAAGCATAACTCAGCAAGATCATATATTAGTTGGCTATACAAGTATAGCTAGCTATATTCTAATTCATTCATTGTATTAAAGCAATAAATTACAAGATTCTTAAATATGGGTCAAATAACGGTAGTTATCTTTAGATAACTTTGTAATGAATTTAATAAATCAATTCCATGTGTTTATTAATGTCATAAGAGTGTGGCAGTGATGGTCGCGAGCGTCTGCCTGTGGCATCCCTTGATTAAGAAAATTAGCGAAACTACTTGCTTATCGGGGACACAACAAATGTACCAGTAGTTATTTACAAACTGCTTTGATATCTAATTTCAATTAGGCTTAAAATTACATTTTGTCAAGACGTGAAAAACAATTACACCCTGGTTTTTAAGTTACTCGTTCTGTATTGATTATCTTCTATTATTTTGCCGCACAGGAATATAGTATATGTACGGCAGATTGAATAGTTAGTAGAAAATTGTAATACCATATAAGTTTCAAGTATCATCTATTCATAAATAAGTAACAGATATGTTCATAGTAAAACACAATTACGGCATGTATCTCATGTTAATTCCGTCATTAATGAAACCAAATATAAACAGGCTTTGCCTTTGTAATCGATTGTTTGCCTTTGATGTAAACCCATTCAAAAGGTTATTTTCATGCAATTAACTTAATGTAAAATAACTAAAAAAATCTTCTTATTGTATGATCATACCTGTTCGCAATAGCTGACTCTTCAAGTCTTCCAATGGTTGACGAAGAAACTTCATCCAATAAGCATGATGTTGAGCTTTCCGCTGGGCCAGAATTTCTTCTCTTCTCTGTTCTTCTTCTTTCTGCAACATTTCTTTCATTTTCTCGATTTTCCTGGAAAGGCGTTAGCAACCATGAGTTAGTGTACCCATTATGCTGTTCACAAGCAAAATTAAAACCGACTGTGAATAACCAGTGATATCACAAATACTTTTTACAAATGTATTGTTTATCTTATTAATTGACAGGAACATTATGGAAAACCCATATTTTATTCTAATTTTAGTAACCATTTTGTAAACAGCATGTGACACTATCTAGAATTGTCTCTAAGTATACAAAAGAGTTCTACATAGATATGTTTTAGGAAAAGAAAAGCCGTTGTTACATTATTTCGCTTGATCAAACAGAGCTTCATCATATGAAAAGAAAGAACATGAATACTGTGAAACTTCCTTAACGAACACCTCCCACACAGCACAATCACGTTAAATAAACGTTTATTCAACTTTTCCTTAAATGTTTAATAAACGTTGAATCTTGGTTGAATTTACGTTGATTCCACGTTTATACAACTATCGGATTAGTATTCTAAGAAATGTTGATTCAACGTTGAATATGACGTCTAATAAACGTTTTAAAGACATAAAATTAAACCTTTTCTGCACCTTAATTTTGGCATTGACGTTGATTCAACGTTACAGAACGCTGAATAAATGTCTATTCAACATTACGCAACGTTTATACAACGTTTAGAGAGAAACAAAATTCAACATTCAGGACAAATTTCATACCTTTCCCAAAAATCCCTACTTACAACGAATATTTGAATCTGTGAAAATGGACAGAATAATATAAGTTTCCCAGACCGAATCCTAGTACTTCAGTGTTCAGTACGATACAATTTCAGGGTTGATTTCAGGAACAATCCTTTGATTATAGGATTTTAACCTGGAATCAACCCTAAAATTGTAATTTCAATTAAAGCATTTCGTACTGAACATTGAAGTACTAGGCTTCGCTCTGGAAACCTTACATTGTTCTGTACTTCTGCACAGATTAAAATATTCGTTATAAGTAGAGATTTTGGGGGAAAGGTACGAAATTTGTCCTGAAAATTAAATTTTACTTCTCTCCAAACGTGACCGATGACGTGACAATCCAACAATCCGGGTTTGACCGGGGACAACCCTGGGGGTGCTAAACCGGTAGCGAAATCCACTCAAAGTGACTGAAAAGAGCCGTGCGATGACCACGTGCTCCCCGCAAAAAGCCGCGTTGCAGGCCTTGGCCCTTCATGGGCTATTGCGCCATAGGTTTTTTTTGTTCACGTAACCCGACATAAATAAACAGTCTGGGAACTGAAATGAAGACAAAAGGCTTCGCCCAAAACATTAAGGACCTAAATGTCTAATTCTAACTCACTCCCACTAGGATACCAGTCTAACAAACGCCTCAACATTGTAATGACGGAGACTCTTAGTGAAACCAGTAATTGAAGGATCAACAAAAATTGAGGACAAATAATACTTAAGTACGTATAAACGTAACTTATTTATTAAGAAATAGCACGTCTGAGCGATAATGTATATAAAAATGTATGTAAAATAAATAAATATTCAGAATGCAATTTAAATAATGCGAGAAAAAACAAATGTTCTTTAAATTCTTACTTTATAACAACTCCATAAACTAAAACACTAGTTGTCTTCTTTAATTGTATATAGTTACATACATACAATATGGTCTTACCTATAAGAGGCATCTGAACGAAATAATGAAGTTATACATTTTCAAAACAGAATTAGGTTGCCTTGTGGAATTGTTTGATTCATTCAGTAAGTCTGAGAATTGTCAGTACCACATTTATTGCTTTTAACACGATGAGACAACCTATTCTACGAAGAATATATATTAAAAAAATCATTTGAGCAACTTATTCGGAGTTCCTCCTGTCATTTCGATCTCTCGCTGCGCCGATGTTCTGGCTTTCCCCGGTTTTCATGAGAGAACATAAGACAAACGCATAGCACATGCATTGTGTGAATGTCAAATAGAAGTGCATTTCCATCAAGAAAAAAGTGATATTATATAACACATAGTGAAGTTTAAGCATAAAACTATCACTGAAAATTGTTTCTGTAGATTAGGAAATCTCACAAACATTCAACATTTAATCAACGTTGTGCTTTCCACCGTTTTATAAGTTTTAAGAGCACAATTTAAATTAAACGTTTAATACTGGTCATTGTTTAAATGTTTATTAAATTACGTTGATAAAACGTATAATTCAACGTCACCAAATACAACGTTGTCAAAATTCAACGTTTATAAAACGATAATTCAACATTATGTGCTGTGTGGGCTCTGAATAGCGGACATCTCTAAATTATGGACAGTTTTTAAATTCGCAGTAGAATAACATTGAATCTTACGGAAAGAAAATCTCTCAAAAGCGGACTCTTTTAATAATGAACGCGGACACCTTGATATTGTTTCCTTTTAAAGCATATACCTTCCAGTAGCGGTCAATGCCAACATATGGTGCTCATCTGTATGAGTTTCTGTTCCAAATATTTTCAGACGTGTGTGATAATCTTATCGAGAAGTACTGAAGACACATGAAGGATTAGCTTGTAACTCCCTCCCCCTTTTTCAAGATAGCTAAGAGTAGTCGCTGGCTCTTAGGATGCTTGACAAGAAAAACAACCAACACACACAACAATAATAACAAAACGCAGTTACAAGAGCAAAACGAGTAACAATACTTAAGCAAAAACAAGAATAGTGTTGTGTTTAAAACTGGCAACACTTTTACACACAGTTGTCCTGCTACTGTCGGCCTGAGTCATAGTTGCATAAAGGCTTTAAATAAAATTCAATTCAATTCAATTGTGTTGCTACTAGCGTCATTACGGCGCTGTACCGTAGTTTTGTTTTTTGTAAACATCATTACAATGTATGTTCACTGCAGTGTATTAATGTACAGTTCAGTAATCTATAGATAAAACTACTGTCCATTATTTCACTTTGTACGACATTTTCGTATTCTAAGTTCATGTGGCCGTTTAAGGGAAGCTTCCATGTGTATTTCTAAATAGCGGACAGTATTTTAGGTCCCAACGGTGTCCGCTATTCGGTCGCGCCGCTGGTCTAGTGGTTAACGTCACGAACTGCTTATCGTGGGATCCTGGGTTCCGGGTTTAATTTTCGGCTTTGCCAAGGGTTTTTTCCAAAGTGAGAGGGTCTGTAACGGTTCCTACCCAGCATCGTGATGCAACTGGGGAGCTGCTATGAATAAAATACAGTAGCGATCACAGTTGAGAGCTTCGACTCTCCTCTCTCAACACGTCTGGTCAGCGTGGTCCGGTGTAGATCGATTGGATCGAGTTAAATAAGGAAGAGGAAGAAGACGAAGAGATGGAGATTTGGATGATCAGTAGCTTTATCCCATTTTGTGAATAACAGCAGTTAGTTCAATCTGTTCCTTCAGTAAACTTATGTAGTATCTTCTCAATACCATGTTTTCAAATGATTTATTGGTGTATCTGTATATTTAAGTGGATATCTGTATACAGTTCGGCCACATCATGTGTATGAAAGAAAATGAAAAGACTAACACTAACCTAGAACACCTCAAAAGAATTACAGTCCATGAATTTCATATAATCCACTAGACTTCGATCGGATGGCTAAAAGGTAAAATTAACTCACGAAGAAGGTAGGAGTAGGAGTCAGGTCAGGAGCAGACTAGCCACGAGGCGAGTTGCATGATGATAAGAGGTCATGTCATGTCATTTGAATTGGATTTCCATTACCATATTTCACGAAGGAAATATAAAGTTACCAAGTTTTAAGTTTCGCCTCCGGATAAGGCCCTATTTTTCTTATTCAGACCAATTTCTGCCTAGATTCAGACATTGCTAATATTAAGTATTATTCTCTAAGTATTACTATGATCTCATTACCATACCGCTAGCAGTCTATGTATTTCAGTTGTCCATTTACTTTACATTAAGGGAACACGTAACAGGTGGCGGTGGGAAATTCGGCACAAATATTTGTAAATGCTAGGTTACAGTACTTACTGATCATATCTCTGTTGAGAAACTGCATAGGATAATAAGCAGTGAATAAATTACATCCATTTGGAAGCTGAATCAACACTATTGTCATGGAACATTTATTATGAGAATATCTCGTGAACGAAGTAAAACAATATTATAAGTTTAGCTAAAAGTAAAAACGAAATAACGATGAAATAACAAATAATTTAAACTTCGTGAAACATACATAGTCTGGAAACTAAACCTGGTCATAAACATTTGGTTTGAACTATAAAATGGAATAAAATAGAAAAATAAATTCTGAAGTATGTCCCTGAAAATGACATAAAACCAAACTTGTTAATTTTGGTTTTAAGTAAGTTTTGTTTTAAGTTTTAATAATTGTATAATGTTTATAGCAATACTATGAAACAAATACTTTGATATTTGATTTAATTTAAACTTCTAGTTACACGAAGAAATAAATAAAGATGAATTGTCTTATTCGACATACTAAGTGTTCAAGATTTTTTAGAAGTAATTGTGTAATCTCAATACTAAGTATTCTAAGAGTCTCGTGCATATCAAAGAAACTTAAACTATATAACAAGTCTATAGATTATCGAAGGAATATTCGAATCTATAAGTCTATTGTATGTTACGTAAGTAAGATTACCAGTCTTAAATGATCTGTATAACAAAGGCACGTAACATATAAATGGCGCGACCAGCTTTAGGGGACTGATCTAACGACCTAATCTGTATATTTTTCTTATAATTCACTTGATGTTATCGATAATTTCTGAATATAGAATGGTAATTTTATAAATGGATGGAGATATCATGAACCAGTGGCGGCTCGTGGTCTAAACTTCAGGTGGTGCACAAAATATTACAGCGTCTTTTGCATTATTATTATTATTATTGGTGGTGGTGGTTATAATAATAATAATAAACAATAACAACACGCTCTAGTCAACACAAAAGTATTGTAATTTGTAATATTATGAAACTAACAAGGAATTTCGTTGATCTCGTTGAGCTTGGATAGGGCTTCGTTGATGGAAATTATTAAGTCAAATAACGGATTGAATATTAATCTAGTTTGTAGAATAGCAAGAAATAAAACATTTCCAGCTTCCATAGTTCTGTGGTTACGTTCACGGACTCTGGATCGGCATTGGGGAGACAGACAAGTTCAAGAAGTACTTCTAAGTTACTGATTGATTTTTTCCATGGTTTGTTTAAGCTTCACTAGGCGAATATCGGTATAGCATCTTGACAATGGTCCTGGCCGCTACGTTCTTCCCTCTTCCTGAAAGAGCGCTCGCTGAGGGATATAATTCCCCAGACATGTGTCATACTTAGGTCAGAGCTGTCTAACTGTCTGTATGATCCATAAATGTAAGTTAAAAAAGATATGAACTTTGAGAATATTGGAGAAAAATTCTAAAAATTATCAAAAAACTTATGAGTGGAAGCAGAAGTTTAATACCGGTAGCATATTTAATCTATTGAGGAATATTTCCTGTCGAGGAGGAGGAGCCAAATCAACTATGCTCATTCTTATAATCATATCAGAAGTAATTATAATAGCAATTGTAATTGTTCACAATTTTCGCCAGATGAGAAGGTTCATATGTAAGAGCAGTACATTGCTGAGGGTTATGTTCGTCCCCAAATTATTTTAAAGCCGTGACTGAACGTGGGATCGAACTCAGGGATCCGTCATTTCGGGTTATTCATCAGTCATGCTGGTTAATGCTGTGGTACCCATTGAGTTAAGAACATAATCAATACCTAACCCGTTCTTTTCTCCTTGGGAAGAACTACTGCCTTAAGATGCTGCAGAGGCATTAAAGTAAAGTTCCCGGAAAACCTGTCCTTATTCTTCGTAGACTCCTGTGGTACACGCGTGGTGCTATTGAGTTGAATCCATTTATGACCTTTAGGCATCTATGGCTCAGGGCTGTCTAGGGTAAGGGGCAGGATGCGGGAAGTAATCGGCCTGATCCTATGTTTAAGATACGATCTCGGCATTTGCCTGGTGTGACAGAAAACCCCTTGAAAACCTCAGTCGGCCGGGTGCTGGGTCGGACCAATGATCTCCCGAAAGCGAAGCTATGACTCTATGAACTGAGGTACGGTTGCTCGGTGAGCGCTATTGCATGTTTTGATTAACTTTCCATCCAGGAGGCATGATTTCTTTTCCTGGTTTTTGAAACGTGTAAAATTGAAAAATATATATCGTATAGTTCTCATACGTTCCTAAGTGAGTTTCTTTTACTTAATCCGAGTTACGAACTACTTGAACATGCACTGGATTGGGCTGCTAGAATTTGGATAAGCTTTAACCAGAATAGCCGGCGGGATGATTCAAAATTAGGTCATGCTTCAGAATAATAAAAGAAGGCGAAAAAATCAAGATTTATTATTCTTATTTTTGGGCATTATTCCAGAGAAATGATTTTAAAAAGCACTTTTGATAACAGATATTTTATCAAAGACTTTTCAACTTAAAGGACTCCTTAATTTAAATATAGAAAAACACTGTCTTTCCATTGAATCAATTGACCTCGAGAGAAGAGAAATAGTTGTGAGAAATTATTTCTGAAGTGGGAATTGGAAACATTATCCACATTGACAAGGGTGCGGGAATTTTACACGCGGGAAACTGTGTGTGTATGCTAGTCCTCTTCGGTTGCCCAAAATTTGCTACATATAGAGTCTTATGGAGGCAACCATCTTCCCTACCCTCTTGTACTCCTCCACCCGCTGAGAAGCCTAAAAGCTCACTTTACACCTCATCGTTCTCAGTTGCCAACCTGAAGGAAACAGAAAGCAAACGAACTGCTGCTTGTGACCAGCCACAACTGCGGACGCTCTCTCTCTGTTATGTGAGCATTCAATGAGTTAAAGAATGATAAGATTAAGAAGCAAGAAGGTTTGTAACACACTTCAAGAAAAGAAATATTAGAAGGTAGTTTGTACAAACGAACAACTTAGATAAGAGAGCCACCGCTGTCATGAACAGTGAAACTCTATTGGATGATGCTACTATAGATGATTGTACTAACAGAAACAGACGTACCAAGCGTGGTAAAAGGTTGGATGAGGAAGCAGACGAGAAAGAACCAGATTTGATGTTAAAATTGTTACAAGACATGAAAAGATCCATAGAAATACACAACAAAAGCAAGAGTTTCAGAAGCAAATGGAGACTAATAAGAGGGAAATTCTGGAAGCACAGGTGTTCCAAAAGCAAGAAGGCGCTTTTGAGCAGAAGTTTAAAGCTATTTATCAATGCTTAAATATGATAGAAGATAAATGTGATGCAAATAGTAAACAGATTGAGAGACAATCTGAAGAGATGAATCGTTGCTGTAATCGTATTGCTGTTTCAGAGGAAAAATGCAAAAGGCAACAAGAAGAGTACCTACTTCTTAAAGAAAAGTTACAGAAATTGAATTGTGATGCACAGGGGATGTGAGAAGTAAAATTACTAATTTAGATCCTGCACAAGAAGAACAAATAAATCGACCTTTCAGTCGAGAGAATGTACGTCGATTTCCCGAAGATAAAAGATACCGATATGAAAGTGATGATATACATACAGATAATCTGGAAGTATTTAATCCTTATATATTGGACAGTTATAACAGAGAAAAATTTTGGCTTACGCCTGTTATATGCACATCCAGTGTGAAGTGTTTTCCTGCTAGCTAGCATCGATGCGGAGAAGTACTGCAGCCAGCCCAGTCGATGTAGCAGTGGTAGTAGAATGGAGGCTCAGAGATGACGCCACGTATCAATCAGTCAAGTATAGTGGATTAGTGTGTGTGATGTTTCTTGAATTGAAAGATATTTAATGGAAGGTAATACCAAAATGTGTGTGAACTGTTGCTAATATGAGAAATAGTTTGTGTGAGTGTTATAGCAGATATATTCATGTGAAAGTGTATATCTTGTAATAGTTTATTCACCGCCACACCATGTAGTGAAAAGCAGTGGATGTCACAGCAGAACCGAACTGGGGAGGATACTTCTTTCCTCCCACAAAAACAAGAACTATGAATTGGTTGCATATGTAAGTAGATACACCAATAAAGAACCATGTTTTTGATATCTCGAAGCTGAGTGTTTCAGTGAGAATTTTCTGGTGGAGGATGCCCCATCGTCCCACGAGCTTGGGAAGATCACAGTGTCTGTGGACTCCCACATAGGTATAAGACTTGGCGGGAGGGACTGCGCTCTTAGATCGATCGGCACTACTCGAAGAATTCATTACCGTATGGGCTATTTCGCATTGAGAAGGGCTTCGATGATCCTGAAACGGTACATTTACTGGAAAGGTATGCTTCAAGATGTCCAGGCGTATGTCAATAATTGTGCAGGGCGCGGAGACCAAACCAGATCCAAGGATAATTCACAGAGAAGAGAAGTTATACATATAGTTACTGAATAACCACTTCAAATTCTTTCTATAGACATCACCTGAAGGATTCACAGATTACAGACTTAGGAGTACATCTTATCTATAGTGGACATTTCATTTAAATTGCTCATGTTATATGCTCTTAAAAAGCTTACCACTTACGATCGTTGGAACCAGCTGACAAAATATTTAAAATATTATGGGTATTCAGAGAAGATCCTAACAGACAACGATACCCGGTTCACTTCTCGTTAATGGAAGGAATTCATGATGAACATGAAGATTCAGTACCTATTTACCTCATGCTACTACCCAGAAAGCAATCCTATAGAAAGATACAATAGAGAAGTCGGCTGATTACTTCGGACTTTCTGCTGCTACGATCATTCTCAGAAGAGTAAATATTTAACCGAAGTTATACATCTGCTTAATAACACCGTTCGTGACTGTCATATGTTAACACCCCAGAAAATGTTCCTGAGCTTCCCAATCCATACTTTCTTAGACGTGTATGACATCTAAGAAAGTATCTATCCATACTTTCTTAGATGTCTTAGAAAGTATCCATACATCTTAGAAAGTATCCATACTTTCTTAGACAAGGATATCGGGCCAACATTGCGAATATTGATCACATACAGTTAGCCGTTCTTTATCAATATTGATCGACATTGGTGTGGTACGATATTTCGACATTTAATGCCACTTCTAAAACCTAAGAAACGTGTTGAATTTGAACCACAGAAACATGCAAACTTACCAGATGTAAACTTCAACTTACCAGATTAAAATTTGAAGTTTAGAGAAATATCACTGTCAGGAGATGTCTTTGTGCCATATCAATCAACAACGTTTGGAAGCCATTGTGTGTGCATGTACGGAACGTTTCTAATTTATTTCCCAAATGTTGCACATAGAGATGTCAGCGGGAGTAGATGCCAGCCAGTTTTGAAACCTGTTCTTCAGTTTGCATGCAACTCAAGTAATTGACGAAAAACGCCAGGAACAATTCCTACGACAAGCGACATTAGGCCCGTAGTGTAGTGACTAAAGTAATGAACTCAGAATATTCCATGTTCGAATCTAACCGCAAACAACTGGCAAGAAATTGAACTACACTTCGAGACGAGAAAATAAGAGGCGTAATGGAATATAATTAAGGTTATATTCCATTAAGATCAGGACAAGACAGGACATCAGACAGGATATAATTAAGATCATATGGTTTTAGGCCCGGACGAATTAATGAAGAGAAATGCATCATTCCTTTATCTAGTGCATCCCGGAAGAAGATAGGGAATCCCCAGTTATTATGTAAGTTAATTCAGAGTGCTAGTGCTAGTGAATCCCCGTTGATAATGTCAGTGAATTACCAGTAAGTGTCAGTGAAGAGTAGGGATGAAGTGTGAATAGCTTCACATAGGAGAAAGCCTTTTGTTATTAAAATATACTTATATCTATATATGAAAAAAATCCAAGACTTTCAGCCTTAGAAATTCTGTAGTTCCACTGAGGGGTATATGTAACATCACCCGCGCGTGCGTGGTTGGCACACTTATATGCCTCTTATGCAGTTACGCTGCAAATATTTTAATTACGTTTTCAATTAATGAAAAATTTATTTTATGCCTCTTATGCAGTTACGCTGCAAATATTTTAATTACGTGTTTAATTAATGAAAAATTTATTTTTTCTATGACTTTTTTGCCGAAGGTTTTGCTATCTGTAGACACTGGTTCACAAATTTAGTCGAAATATATTTGGAAGCAATATATAAAATAATAATCTCTTATGAGCGTGTGCATATTTATTTCTGTAGATCGAATTTTATTATTAATTCCATCATTGCATTGGATGTAATTAGAAGAACTACAGGTATTTTGTTTATGTGTATATATAGCTTTTTGCTTACTTGTAGATGCTATATAAAGACGTGTATGCATATGTTAAATTACTTCTTCTTGTGCTCTGGGACCAAAGGTTTACGATCTTAAATAAAGGATAGATCATAAACTTTCGCTTTTCATCGATGCTTTTGAGTCCCACGAGACATCTGGAGGCGATCTTAAGTCTCCACGAGACACCTAGAAGCGAATAATAGTATAGAACTTGTTGAGCTCTACAAAAAATGTGGAATTCCAGTTAGTATTTATCATCATCTTACAAGTCTCGTGGAGAGAAAACTGACATTTGCTTACCTGTTGGTGTGCAGCTTATTCTCTCGTATTGTAAACACTAACACATAAAAACAATCGTGATATATTTCGCGAGCCGGTGCGCTCGCATTGTCAAACGATGGGAAAAAATTAAAAGGATAGGTTATGTGGTGATGAGTAAGGTTGAGAATGCTGAACTGCTCGTGGGAAGTACTAGACAGAGTATAAGAACAATGTTGTCAGACTGTAACGTCACTTTCGTGCTCGCATTTGTATGAAAGTGAAGTATAAATAAACAATAAATAGACAAAAACAAAACTCTGTCTAGTACTTTCCACGAGCAGTTCAGCATTCTCAACCTTATTCATCACCACATAACCTATGCTTTTAATTTTTTCCCAATGATTGACAATGCGAGCGCACAGACTCGCGAAATGTATCACGATTGTTTTTATGTGTTAGTGTTTACAATACGAGAGAATAATATGCACACCAACAGGTAAGAAAATAGTATTTATCAGTTTAAGGGTCACAGACTGGTTGATTTTTTAGAAAAATCGAGAGTTCTAAGTTAATATTCGTCCGTTGGAGTGTTTAATCTCCAGTTTATTTGTATTTATTTTACCAGATCTCAATAATTTCCCTGAGTGATATGAAATCTATGAATGTATTATTTCTTTGCCTAGTACGCATCCCGTTACAAACTGCATATTTATAAAACAACCCATCAAAATAACGATGAAGTAATACTACACGAAAACAAAATTTTAAAAGTCCGCTTTTGAGAGGCATAAGGCAAGTAAAATAATTCCTAATGCATGGAACATACTACTTGTCAATCAATGCAAGGAACATATTATTTGTAAAATGTGGTCTTGATCTCTCAGTATAAAGTTTCACCTTCAAGTAAAGATTTTTAATTTCAATATTTCTTTAACTCATTTCTTGAAGATTAACAACAAATCAAAAATTAATCTTAAAAAAAAAGTAAGGTAATAATTGAACGTTTAGGGGATACTTCTGCCATGCTTACTTTCTACTCATAATTTCCACTTTTCTTTTGCACTTTTTGCGTGAAGTACGTCATAGTTTGGCAAATTTTTGTCATACCATATTGTTATCACTGTCTCTATTCTTTTAAGTGATTCTTCCTCTAACTATTGACTCATAGTATTGTGGTTTGCCAAGCGGATTTCGAGATAGAATTTCGCTACTTTTAGTTCTAGTAGACATCACGGTGCTGAAGAAAGAAAAAACGAATTGTGAGCTCCCACCGGGAACTGAATCCCTTCCCTCGCACCTAAGCGAGAGGGTTAATCACCCGGGTAAACAGAAAATCTTTTTTAGCCTAAGCAATCCAATGCAATGTTTGAATATTATACGACATTATAGAGAAAGTCGTCGTCGTCGTCTTTTTCTGGTTCGTGTTTTCTTTTGAAGGTATTAATTCGTCAATGTTCAATGAAATGAACGAGTATTATATATATCTTGTTTTTGTTTTTTTCTGAAAAATTTACAAACTACTAAACAATAAGATATTATAGATTTATAATGTAACATTGATGAGATTGAAATATGATAGACACTTACTCACAGCGGCGTCTAGTTGCCTTAGATAATGCACGAGATCTATCTCCAGAGTGCAGAGATCGGGAGCGCTGACGGGATGCACGGTCCTGTGTCTGAGGATCCACAGACTGCGCTCGGGAACTGAAACAAATGGTGGTGTGTGACATTATTGTAAAAGTAAGAGCATGGTTTACAATCCTTAAATAATATCCAACACATTTAAGTTACAATGTAATTTACTTGAGTTGGATTTTTAACTCTTCACTGAAATAGATATGCAACTACGGTGTACATAAGATTTTTTTTTTTTCGATTTGGGAACACTTTTAATTTTTTGTCACCAATTATTTTAAACTTCGTCTTTTTAAGAGTCTTATATTTCCATTTAGCTTTGTGCGTTTGCATATAATGACACAGGTAAAATCCCATTATAACGAATTTTACAGAATCGCGATTTTATTTCGTTATAAAGAAAAATCGTTGTAATGAACATTGTATTGGAGAACAAGCAAATAGGATTTTATTGAGATTTTCAAGTTTCCCTACAGGATATACTATTTCTATGTGGCCTGGGTATTTATTGCCTGTTAAAAAATATTTATATGAGCTTCACCATCTGTATAAAAGCTAACTTTTTTTAATTACAGTATGCAGTATTTATTTATACATAACAAAGGTAGCATATTGTTATGTACACGAAAACGAACGAAAAATATCTCGCTTTTGTGTTTAAATAACGTCAGATTTTTCTATAAAAAAAGGGACTTTTATGCATGCTTAACCCGGAAAACACATTCGTTATAACGAGAATTTCAGTATAAATACGTTCGCTGTAATTAATATTTTTAACACAATAAATGACGTCTTTGCGGGGATTTCGAAAAACTTCGTTGTAACGGAAATTTCGTTATAATGACGTTCGTTGTAAAGGAATTTTACTTGTATATATTTTAAGATACACACACAACAATTATTATAATATATTAATAAAAGTATTACTTCGAATAATCATTAGTCAATATTTGAAAAATCTCCAATGTTAAGGTAGTTATAACACTTTTTTCTTGAGAAAGAAATCAAAATACCATAAAGTAGTGGTTCTCAAAGATTTCCAAATCATGAACTCCCTGAAGCCGACGATAATTCTTCGCGAACTTCCTCTATACCCCACTACTCGTAGTGAAATAAATATACTGTAAAAGTATGATTATATTCTAAGCGATGATGATTATGATGGGTGCTCTGGTTGGAAGCAAGATGAACTGATAGTGCTTTCGCAATGAATTCCATCGGCTGCGAATGATGTCCTATGGGGGAACCTAAAGTTTTAAGAGGACTCCAAACCTCGTGTGCCGCCACCACAGATAAAAATCTGTGGTGAAGTTATACCCTAACATATTGTATTAATTAAAACAGTTTAATTATTTAGTGTCCTGCTTGAAGATGGAAACCAGACGCGTCCTCACGCATAAAGATCCTAGGTGAACAATCTTTCCTGAGTTAATTCACTAGATAATACTAATACCTACAAGATATATTTTTGTAAATGTAAGAAAAGGCAACAATCAAATTATATTTGTATTATCTGTTATGTTATTTACATATTATCTTTCTAGTCGCCATTCAAAAATGCTCAGGATTATTTTTAAAAGATTATGTTATCAATTACAGACTTAAATAGGATTAATTAATTAATTGTGATGTCTAACTGTAAGTCATTATATAATTTCATCTTAATTTCCCACAATGGTAAGCGTAAGAAGAGCATCCTTTTCATGAAATTGTTTCTTTATTTCATTCATTTGATCTGTAACTACTAATGCGCTTAGGTTAGTCACTGAACTCAAATTGATTTCAACTTTTTTCTCTATCTGAATTCTATTTTATATCGAGTTGCTCGCTTTCTAGAATCGTACTGTGGATTCTATATTATTGAATAGGTTCAAATAATGTTCACTGAGAAAAAAGAACTTATGTAAAGATATGTTATTTCAAGACTTCACACAGACCCGTAGCCAAAGGGAGGCTAGGGAGGCTTATCCCTGCTAAATGTTTCCTAGCCCGATACCAATACTTTGCATACATGTATTTTCAAGGATGTAATCCTAAATAAATTACTAGGAATACTATTACCGGAAGGAAAAGATGTATATAGATACCCAGAAGCGATTTTAATTTTTGAAACGTTATTAGTTCGATTAACTTACTTCTGAAATTCTCTTTACTTTGAGAACTTATCTCTTCCTGGAAGTACATAATTGATTGTCTAGTCTTAGAAAAATGTATATAATCATTATTTTCTCCCATATTTTTCATTGCCAGTCTCGGAACTTTTTGAGTGAGTCTCGTTTTTTCTTTTTATAATGTTGTAAGGTTAAGTTAGAATCTGTACTTATATAATGGAATTAAAAACAAATGCTATCATAAATTTATTCGGTTCTGTGATGTCATTGAGAAACTTTTTAAGAACTCGAAGACGTGAAAGTTATTGATCACGCTATCCAATTGACTGTAATGAGTCTAGAAAAATGCATCTTCATGCTATAGAGAGGAAGTGATTGAGCTTCTACGTAGTCTTACACAATTCTTTTGAGTTACTTCTGTAGTTATGCAAGGTCAGCCAGAAGTATATCTGGTTTCCTTTTTGTAAGTCTACGTGAAACTGCAGTCTCTAAATGTCAGAAGTCACTTAAGAAAAATTAAATCAGCATTGTTGCTCTTAAAGAGCACGCTAGTTGTGTGAAACCTTGAAATAGAAGCAAGCGCACGAATATTTTATAATAGTATTATTGATTGTTCTGTATTCGAATCCAGCTCAGACTACTATTATTTTTTCTTTCACGAAGAATTCGTTTCTCAGTTTATTGCCACAGTATGGTAAAGTTAAAATCTATTTACTTTTTTTAAATAATGAACTTGCTCGCTCTGAAGAGTGAAGACAATTCAATACGTAATGGAGCACTAGCCTTTCAGACAGTGATCAGCGATCACACGTTCTAATCATCCTCTACCATCAATCCTAATCTTAATTTTACATTTCCTATATACACTTAAGTGATTACTGAACTATGACAAACGTACCTAATATGATTGTTAGGCTCCCTTTTGTCCTCAGTACATAGCTATGCGACATGGCGTTGATTTGTCAAGATATTGGTAGTAGTCGGGACATATTATGACTGCGATTCACGGTGATAGTGAAAAGCGCACACCATGGGCGAACAGATCTTTCCACCTTAGAAGTCTTTTAAAAGATCTTTTTAGAGACTTTTCAAAGAGTGAAAGAACTATACCCATCGCTTCTAAGTCGGTCAAATGGTACGCGGGAATCTGCATGTGTTATATATCGTTGGAAAGGTCACACCAAGTACACGTTACATGTGAAATATCTCGCTTGAATGGGACCTGTAGGGGGCGTGACGACCATTTGAAGATCCGAACAATGCACACCCCGAAACACCAGAAAACGTGGACAAAATAGGAAGCTGTGTATCAATGTGTATGAGACTTGGTATATATAGATTTAAAAGGTTGCTGAGTACGAATCTGCCATCACATTTGTCATATTCAAAATGGCGGATCCAGCATGGCGGACACAAATTACAAAAAAATAGGCCATGGATCTGAAATTGGGTATATAGAGATATTCGACGTCGGTAATTATGAATCGGATACCAAAATTGTAAAATTCAAAATGGCGGACAAAATGCAAAAAACTGCTATCGATCGGAAAGCGAGTAGGTAGAGGTTTTCGTGGCACTGAGTACGAAGCCAATAGCAAAATTGTAAAATGGAATATGGCGGACAAAATATGCAGAAAATATGTACATAACGGACATACATAATTATTACACATGTAGTAGAAAAATACGTGTATACCTGATGCTTTAAAATAAGGAGAGAGTTAGATTTTGTATACAAGCATGCCAAAATGTAGGCACGGAATGCAGGGAATGTTTTGTAGCGCACAAGAAAGTGTTGTGATACTAACATATTGCAGTCATATACAATAATTATGTTTACTACCCCCTCCCCCCCCGAAGAGATACGCGGGGAGTGGCATGTGTTATATACCGTTGGAAAGCTCGCACCGAGTACACTTTACATCTGTAACATCTAGCGTAAATGGCGCATCAGATTTGGTATCAGATTCATAATTAGCGACGTCGAATCTCTCTATATACCCAATCTCAGATCCATAGCTTGTTTTTTGTAATTTGTGTCCGCCATGTTGGATCCGCCATTTTTAATTTTACAATTTTGGTATCAGATTCATAATTGTCTTTTGCGGCAAACCATTCGTCGGGCCATTTTCCAACGTCCTCGAAATTGCTGAAGTGCTGCTCTGCGAGCGCGTGCCCCATTGATGCAAAGAAGTAATAGTCAGATTGCGCCAGGTCTGGGGAGTACGGCGGGTGCGGAAGAATGTCCCATCCAAGCGATTTCAAGGTGTCTTTCACTGGTTTTGCTGTGTGAGACGGCGCATTGTCGTATAACACAATCACTTTGCCATGTCTTCGGGCCCATTCCGGTCGTCTTTCGATCAATGCGTGATTTAAATTAATCATTTGTTGGCGATATCGTTGTGCATTAACGGTTTCGCCGAGCTTCAAGAGTTCATAATACACAATACCGCTCCAAACACAAAGCATGGTCTTCTTGCCGAAGCGATTTGGCCTTGGTGTTGAAGGACCGGCTTCGCCAGGTGAAAGCCACGATTTTTTCCGCTTGGGGTTTCAAAATAAATCCATTTTTCGTCACCCGTCACAATTCGATACAAAAAGGATTTTCTTTCGTGGCGTTGAAGCAGCATTTCACAAGTGACTTTGCGATTTTCCATTTGACGTTCATTCAAATCGTGTGGGACCATTTACCTAGTTTATTGATCTTCCCCATTGCTCGTAAACGTCTGCTGATTGTTTCTTGTGACACATTTCATGCTTTTGAAAATTGCTGTTGAGTTTGAGTTGGGTTATCCTCCAATAACACCTGCAATTGCTCGTTTTAGCACTTTTGTGGTCTACCAGAGCGCGCACTGTCTTTCACATTGAAATCACCACTTTTAAATTGTCGATACCATGTCTCACATGTTCTAATCGATGGAGCGTGTTCACCATATGTTTCTACCAGCACACGATGACTTTGAAAAGCTTTTTCTTTTGATTAAATAAGAAAAGCAATGCGTGCCGCAAATGTTCTTTTTAGGCACAAACTTCGACATGATCACTGAATGATAAAACAAAGACGAAAGTGTTTGGCAGCCTTCACATATGTGTGTTTGTAGTTTAATGTCAGACGAACAAAATGACGTATGTGTCAAATGAATACGCTGCGTACTTTTCGCTGGCGCCATCTCTTAGGTAAACCGGAAACTACTTGTGTATACACCTGGCAATTCAATTGTTACTTAATTTCTACTATAACAAAGATTTCGTTTCATGTGGTTCTTGTAATTTAATTGCATAAAAATATAATTAAAAGCTAATTGAATGTTACGAACTATTTTGTGTGTGTGTGTGTTCGTTTTGCATGTTGAAAACACGTTGAATTTCAAACTATATCCAGCGAAAATTTGATTACATTGATAGAACGTTAATGCGTCCCGTTTACAAATGTTACCTTAAATTGTGGCACAGACTGCGTTTTATACATTTCTTTCTAAGTTAATTGCATAAAACTTGTAAGTTAATTAAAAGCGAATAGAATTAAATTTACGTATATCATGTTATCTTTTGAATGTTTCACCAAAGCAGGCAAGATTGAAAGCCTATTAAACGTTGTACGTATTCTTTAACACTCGCCCAGCGATGAAAAGAGAAATAACGCTCTTGGCGAACAAAGAGTCATTGTTGACCCATCAATATTTTAATTGTCTTTTAAGGAAAACATAGTATTATTATTAAATTTCCCATTTATTTGTAGTTTGCTATTAGTTGTGAGCATCAGGGACGTATTTACGGGGTGAGTATGGGAGGTCAGGACCCCCAAAACTCCGAATTTTAAGGGAAAATAGTATAACGTCAGGCGTAATTACATATATTTAATATACAGTATATTTCATGCCCAGACACACCTTGGGGCCCCCGGAAACCCTTGGACCCCTACCAAAACCAAATTCTGGATACGTGCCTGACGAACTGATTGTTTTTGGTCTTGATCTATTTTTCAAAATATATAATAGGCCTAACTGCAAAAATAATCGAAAGTAACTTAACCTTACGAAGTATCTCGTCTGAAGTTTTCAACAAAAATTCTCTCGGACATAATTACCGCAAAGAGAACAGACGCGCACAGTTTATTTACAGTCTTCGCCTGAAGAGTGAAACTGAACTAAAATGTTTTGATATTTGAAAAATGCAAACACACATACTAT
>JAGDQP010000367.1:128502-162141 GCA_022664845.1 Lepisma saccharinum
GTTGTTGGAGCGTACACTTGTATAATTTCCATACTGTATGTCTTGTTGATTTTTATTACTACCCGTGCGATTCTATCTGAAATTCCTTCAATTTCTGTGATTCGTGACTTCAGGTCGTTATTAATTATAAAGTCAACGCCTGTCGCTTTTCCAGTTTCTGTTCCTTTGAAGTAGAACGTGTGCCCTGACGGTAGTTCCAACTGTTCTTCATTCTTCCTCCACACTTCTGATAGTCCTATGATGTCCCACTTAATCCTCCTAAGTTCATTCTGCAGTTCTTCTAATTTGTCCTCTCCTGCAAGTGACTTACAGTTGAGGGTCGCCACGTATAGGTCCGTTCGAGTTGCCGTGTCGGTGTCCTGGCAGTCTACAATCCAAACCCGGGCATTTTGACCCTCTGACTTCCTGCAGGACTGACCGCTGCCGTTGCCAGCTGCATTCCGTCCTCCGGTCAATGAGGCCCTCCGAGGCTGTTTCCTTGCTTGTACCATCATATGTAAAGAAAGGAGGGGTGCTGACATTTGACTCACCACGCTGTCAGCTAGTGCGGGTTGGTGAGCAGCCCATCCATGTTCGTTCGCCAAGCAGTTGCTTGGGTACTAACAGGCCCCACGACGTGAACGTATGGATTGGACATTAGGTGTCTCCCCTGGTCGGTTCCCTTATATATATAGGCCGGGAAACCGGGACTGTCGCCCCAAAAGGCTTCTGCCACTAACTGGGAGGAGACCCCTTAATTCCTCTTGCTAAGGCTTAAGGGAACCGACCAAGGTAGACGCCTAATATCCCATCCATACGTTCATGTCGTGGGACCTGTTAGTACCAAAGCAACTGCTTGACGAACGAACATGGATGGGCTGCTCACCAAAACCGCATTAGCAGACAGCGTGGTGAGTCAAATGTCAGCACCCCTCCTTTCTTTACACATGATGGTACAAGTAAGGAAACAACCTCGGAAGTCCGCACTGCCCGGAGGACGGAATGCAGCTGGCAACGGCAGCGGTCAGTCCTGCAGGAAGTTAGAGGGTCAAAATGCCCGGGTTTGGACTGTCCAGGACACAGACACGGCAGTCGAACGGACCTATACATGGCGACTCTCAACTGTCAGTCACTTGCAGGAGAGGAAAAATGAGAAGAATTGCAGAATGAACTAACAAGGATTAAGTGGGACATCGTAGGACTATCAGAAGTGTGGAGGAAGAATGAAGAACAGTTGAAACTATCGTTGGGGCACACGTTCTACTTTAAAGGAACAGAAAATGGAACACCGACAGGCGTTGACTTTATAATTAATAACGACCTGAAGTCACGGATCACAGAAATTGAAGGAATTTCAGATAGAATCGCACGGGTAGTAGTAAAGATAAACAACATATACAGTATGGAAATTATATAAGTGTATACTCCAACAACCTCACAACCAGAGGAGGAAATCGAAGACCTATACGAAGAGATAAAGAAGATGTTGGATAGTAGCAAATAGCATTACAAAATTGTAATGGGAGACTTCAATGCAAAAGTAGAAACCAAGCAAAGCAGTGACACGAAAGTTGGAAACTTTAGATTTGGCAAAAGAAGCAGGAGAGAGAGAGAAGTTAGTGAAATTCTCAGAAGCCAACAGACTGTTCATTTCCAATACACTTTTCAAGAAACCGCCCCAGAGGAAGTGCACATGGAAAGGCCCAAATGGGACCACAAACGAAATAGACTACGTTCTGTCGAATAACAGGGCAATTCTGCAAGACGTGTCTGTTCTAAACAGTTTCAAAATCTCGAGTGATCATAGGATGGTGAGATGTAAGCTGAAATAAATACTAGACTTGAGAGAAAGAAGTTTATCAGAGGAAAACCGCCACTTTTAGATCTGGAAAATCTAGGGAAAAACAGAGAAACATTCGAGATAGAACTAAGCATCAGATTCAGTGCCTTGGAAGAGTTAAAGGATGAAGAAGACATCAATAGCAGAAATAAAATACTGACTGAGATAATAAGAAAAACAGCCAAGTAAATAGCAGGTACCAGAAAGAAAAAAGAGAACAAAATCTCAGAAGAAACTAAACTCTTGATGAAGAAAAGCAGGGAAATGAAAGAAGAGGAAAATTGCATAAAGAGGATTGAATACACATAACTAAATAAAACCTTACGAAGACAATAAGAGAGAATGTACGAAGATATAACGAAAATCTTGTTAGAAATACAATCGAGGAAAACAAGAGCCTGAAGAAAACTAAACGGCAGCTCATGATAGAGAAAAAGCAAATAATTGCAGTTAAGAGACCAGACAGGACCGTAACACGAAATAAGGAAGAAATTATAAATATATTTGAAAATTTCTACAGAGAATTGTACTACTCCGAAGAAAAGCTAGGAAATAAAGACTCACAAGAAAATGATGTAGATGTCCCAGACGTAACGAAAGAAGAAGTGGATAAAGTACTTCGAGGAATGAAGAACGGAAAGACGCCAGGAGAAGATGGACTCACAGCAGAGATGTTTAAATGGGGAGGTGAAAACATGATAGAGGAACTTGCGAAATTATTCTCAATGTGCCTGAGGAAGAGAGAAATACTCTCAAGTTGGAATAATGCTGTTATAATTTTGTTGTATAAGAAAGGGGACAAAGAACGCGTAGAAAACTACAGACCAATTAGTTTACTGTCAGTTCTATACAAAATGTTCACGAAAGATATTTTGAATTGTATTGAACGGGACTTGGATTTTAACAAGGGAAGGGAACAAGCCGGATTTCGTCGTGGATTTAACACAATGGACTACATACAAACATTGAATGAAGTTATGGAAAGGAATAATGAATATGAACTTCCACTATGTTTGGGATTCATAGATTTTGAAAAAGCTTTCGATTCGGTCTCCTTGTCAGCAGTACTTAAATCACTTGAACATCAAGGCATCGAAGATGCATACATCAAGCTACTGCGAAACAGTTATTCGACTGCCACATTTGTCGTGGACTACATCAAGAAAGTGAAAAGTTTATAGTTGGAAAAGGGGTAAGGCAAGGAGATTTAATTTCTCCAAAACTGTTTTCTGCGGTCCTGGAGAGATTGTTCCACAATTTAAACTGGGATGAAGTTGGAATTAAAATTAATGGCGAATATCTTCATCACCTACGGTTCGCTGATGATATATTCCTGTTTGATTCAAGTGCAGAAGAACTACAAACCAGAATGGAAGAACTGAGTAATGAGAGTTCGAAAATAGGCCTTAAAATGAATTTAAGTAAAACAAAGGTCATATACAATCAACATGCTGCAAAGAGGGAAATAAAGATTAGCGGAGAGACAATAGGCATAGTTGATGAGTATGTTTACCTAGTCCAGCTCAAAACATCTAATGCTAAGTTGACTGATGAAATAAATAGAAGATGTAAAATGGCGTGGAGTTCGTTTGGAAGACTACACTTTATTTTCAAAAGCAAACTACCAATATGTCTGAAGCGTAAAGTTTATAATCAATGTGTTTTATCTGTGATGATGTACGTCTGTGAAACTTGGACATTGAATGCGCAAACGACTCAAAGATTGAGAGTCAGACAAAGAGCAATGGAAATATGCATACTAGGAATAACCAGGAGGGACAGGAAGACAAGTGAATGGATTCGCGCACAGAAGTAGAAGATGTAATCAAGACTGCGAAGAAGATGAAGTGGAAATGGGCCGGTCACGTAGCTAGGCGAACAGATGGAAGGTGGACGACAAATGTACTACATTGGATTCCTAGAGAAAAGAAACGACCGAGACGACGCCCAAATTCAAGATGGGTAGGTGAAATCAAGCGTTTTCCAGGAGCTACATGGATGATTATAGCAGAAGACCGAGATATGTGGAAAGAAAAGGGGGAGGCCTTCATCCTACAGTGGATAGAAAACGGCTGAATATGATGATGATGATATATATATATTATATACAAAAGTTGTACCATGCTTTTCTATTGCTTCATATTTTGAAGAAAAGTATCTCGTACCCTTCGTATTTGAAGCAAATATTCCGCATTCCCGCCACTACTATGAATTTCCCGTTTTGTGGAAAATTTTCTGCCATCTGGCAACACTGCTGACATGTTGGTACTTGCTGAGGTAATGGGCAAAGACTAGAAAGAACACTGCACAATGAAAAAATGCCAACAAATCGGACGGTGTGTGATAAACAAGACAAAAAGTACCTTCACGTAAGCACTAAGCACCGAAGACCCAGACAAAAAATAAGTTCCTTTGTGGTTGGCGAACAAAGAATGCTAGGATAATAAAACTGCTACTGCGTGGTACGTACGTTAAAAGAAGCATACCTAGATCGGTGACCGGAAAAACGAAGAAGAAACAGGAAAAAAGTTAAAACGTTTATGGGTAAAAAATGACCCCATCTCCGTTGGGCGAGTGTTGATGCTCTTGCTTCGCGATACAATTTGCTTAAATTTAAAAATAAATAATGCAAACAACATTAGAAGCGTTTATTCTAAACTTTGATTTCAACTATTATTCAACGTCGAATAAACTGTTGAACAGGCGGACATTTTGGTACATATACAACGTTAAACTAACTTTTCGGTACTAGCGTTACTAATGGTTTATCCACCTTTTTGTAAACATACATGTGCTACTAATGATGACGAGAAAAAGCAAACAAGTAAAGCTTCGAGTCTTACCACTGTATTTTAGCACGATATTAGAGCAAAGCAAGAATCTCTTCCCGGGCAAGAACACGGTTGTGCGCCACTTCTGTATCCCATTTAATGTCCAGGTTAAAAACTCATTAACTGTACTTATCATCCAGCGTCCGAGGTCCATGCTCCGCCACCCCCATTAGAACATTTAGTACCCGCACGGAGTTAGTATTTTTAAGAACCTTCGAACCGTATGAGAACCGTCCATATTGTTGAAACTTTAACATTGTCGAATTTGGTTTATGCAGATTTCCAATGCTTAATAAATGAGTGACTCTCGCTACGCACAATGTAATGCATGTCCATTTTCTGCTGCACAAGTAAGTCCAATTTCTGGGCAAACACAAGTTAGCTGATGGCAATTTTCACAAGGCAAATAAGTCAAAATACTTCTCAGTATTAAACCTTGAAGGTTAAAGCAGACCCTTGTCCTCAAACTTATCAAGATATTGATGGTGTGGAACAAAGTTCCTCCTGCAAGTCTTGGTTGGAATACGCCTTTAGGCTTTTATATATATATATATATATCATGTTGAAGTAGAAACTTCTCATTTAATTAATTATATTTATGATGAAGATATCATGAAGATAAGTCCGAAGAAATAAGGACAATAAAGACGAGCTCAACACCATGGTTTTCTATCGAACATATATCCTCAAAGTGGAAACTGTTGCATATCTTCTGGAGTCTCTTTCAAAACCTAGAAACAAGAAAAGACTGCAAGAATTCCTCCTCAATGATTATGACCACCATGTGTCATAGTTATTTACAAAGGAAAATAGTTGTATCTGTTAAGTTTTGCTCAGTTAAATTAGGCGCGAAAGCAATAACTAAACTAAAACTGTGTAGCCGAATTCTGATTCAATAAAACTCTGTTAGCATGAGAACAACGCCCATTCAAGGAAAGTCACAGAAGTACTAACGCTGAGTAACAATATCACTGATGATACTAACTTTAATGAGGTAAATAGAATACTACTATTATAATCGAAGTACAAGGAAAGCTTCCAAGCTTTTCAATCTAAAACATAAAGAATCCAGGCCTTCAACATGTGGGCAATTCCAGTTAAGAGATTAACGTTTTTATGCATTCGTGCATTCCAGCACTTCTCTCCTACCTATGTAAAACAAATCAATCATGTATTTCATCCATTAACCACAATATGTACTACAGTCTGCTTTTGTATTCTCTAATGTGGATCTGAGCCACAAAGTATCTTGAGCCGGAACCAGAACAAATTATAATTGCGTTCTTTACAAAACGCAAAGATATTTTAGCACGAGATATTCAGATATCTAACGGGAGGAATTCTAATTCCATGTGAGCTACAGTTACCATTAACTTCCTCCGGACGAACAGGTCGTTCTTCTGCTTTCACCACATTATCTTTCTTCTGATCTTCACTAACCTTCTGTTAAACCCGAAATCCTCTAACCCGATTACCATTGTAAGTTTCACTCAACGGTTGACGTGATTCGCTCACATTCTTAGTTTCAGAATCATACGCTAGTTTCGATGTTTTTGATATTACCGCGTCGTTCCTTCCGTTCTGGATGTCAAGAATCTGCAAGCTGCGGTGTTGATTTGGCTTTTCTACATCGAGTCCTAGGTTCATATTTGTATATCATTTCAACGGGAGAAAGTCTAGTGCGCTTACGAGGGAACATTCCCAACTGTTCCCAGCCGATATTTACATGAAATATTTTTTTCTCACTAGGTTTTAACCTGTAATGCACGAAAATGGAATCCATAGACCCAGCCTTTTTGAAAATTTTGAATAGCATTTTTTTCAAATATCGATTTGTGCCTATTTGTACATGTAAGCAATAGGTATGAAGACACTTGTGATGAAACCGCTGTGGGATATGATCCAACCTTGGGAAATGGCAATAGGTGAAGGGCTACATTTTGTAGTGGTATGAGAATCATGAACGCCATCTTGAAATCCGCCATCTTGGATTCGGTTCGATAATTTTAAATAGGAAGAGGGTCATGTGACATATCATTTTAGGCTAGCTTGCTCCCATAAATTCAAGTATGAAGACATTTTACACCTACGCTTATTTGTTTAGGAGATAAAAATTCTAGAAGTTACAATTTAGCGTCCTACAACACGTGCTCAATTTGTTGGCAATTTTGGTGGGCACACAAAACAGTCGTTTTTAAAATCCCCAGCAACGAATCCCGTATACCTGCACCACCGTTGAACTCGGCGGTGTTACCCAGTTCACATGTTGATTTTGCACGTAATATCTCTTAATCAACGTCTAGCCAAGTTGATTATTAATATTTTCCCATTTTGAATCAGTTTCTTATCTAACATTCTTTTTAGTTGTAACGGACATGATGTGATGACATCGTGCATCGAATGTGTAATGTCAGTAATAATATATTAGTTTGTTAAAGAACAATGAATATTATTCAGTGTAAAATGATATATTAGTCTGTTCATTATATTAGAATAATGAATGATGTTATTAAATGTCTAGAATATCTAAATAATAATAACTAAACAATAGTAGGCCAAAAACTTGGAGTTGTTAGTCATTTTAATCAATGTAAAAGACACACAAAAAGAAAAAAAATACAGAAAAGAAGACTTGTAATGAAGCTAAAATGAAATAATTAAGAATCTGAACTCCAATGCTAAAGTTACGTGAATAAGAGTGCTTTAGGTGAGTTCGTATATAATTAATGAAATATTTAATTGTAAATGCTGTAAATGCAAGAAATATCATAAAACATAATTGAAGTATCAGTTGATAGTAGAATGAAATATAACAACAATGTCAACCACTACTCATGCTCTACCTACGAGAAATACAAATAATTTTCAAGCCGAAAACTGGACCCTTTAACAGTTTGAACAGCGTTCTTTGAAAGCCTATTACTTGACGGATGGTAGGGTGGAGAATTGATAAAGGTAATTCCTAATATTCTACAAAATTGTCGAAACTGTTGTGATATACGCAACTATCGTTTGAGAATACTCAAAGATTTCAAAGCATTCATCTAACCTTTCTAAAGTCTCTTTCGCTTGCGTACACGAAACTATCCAACTCATTAATAAATTAGAAAAACTCTCTGTTGCTAACAGTATAATCATACAGTTCCATATGCCATGATCAATGTGTACTCTCTCTAAACGTTACCTAGACTTGGGCCAAGGAAGACTAGACCTCTACTAGGCTTATTGGACATGGAAGCACATATCATACAACCCTGTACCCAATCTCTAATATCTTCTTGTATGCCAAGTAACCTTGGTCATAAGTATTAACTTCTGCGCTCCGATGTTGTTTTCGTGTAACTCTTAAATAATTGATATGCTGTTCTGGAGATATTACTATTTGTATTCCACACATCAGACAATCACTTCCTACAATGAGTTGATGTCGTTTGGCAAAGAATGCTCTCATTTCATGACTATCAATGACAGAGGTAAACTTTACTGGCCAACCGTTCCTTACAAATGCTGTACCTTTTTAAGCATCTTCTACTCTTTCGTTGCTTTAACGATTTTGCATCTCAATAACGTCTATTTGTCTATTAAAACCTCATATTCTGCTGATACTTAGCATCTCCTGTTTGTTCTGACAGAGGTAAACGTGAAAAGCAATCTGGAACTTTAACTTTTTTTTTCTAATACACGATGTCCTAATCATACGATGACAAAAACAGCCCATCGTTGAAGTCGAGGTGCTGCTGTGTTGGGAACTCCATTATGCAAAAATATAATTTTGACAGGAATTGAATCAGTCATGATTGTAAATCGATGCCCATACACATAATTATGAAATTGTTTAAGTGCAAATGTACCTCAAATTATTTCGCCTTTTTCAAAGAGTTATCTCCCGCTGCACGCAGCTTGTACTGCGATATTTGCAGAGAAATGTGTTTAAAATGTTGCTTGTACCAAGAAATATCAATTATCGTCTGCGATGGTCCTGAGTCCACTTCGAAAACTGTATACACGTTGTCACACAGTAGTCCATGTGTTAGACTTTTATTTGGTACCAGCAGCAATCCTTTGCCTTTACCATGTTAACTACACAATGTTTACGTACTTCCCACAACCTTCCACATAGTCACAAACTCTGTGTCGATAGCAATGGTGTTGCGATATCACTTGAATACCATTGAACTGCTCCAAAAGTTGTTAGGTTGACAGCGAGAGTGCAACAAAAAAATTGAAATAAATTTCAAGTTTGACAAACTTCCTCGCATAACAAAAAGAAACTGTTCGTTCCTGCAACCTTGAATTAGGTTACTTATAATTACCAAGCCACTTACGTCGTTCCATCAAATTTCTTTCGTGCTTGTTTACTACGTTCAACACAAAATCAAGTTGGACAAGTTCGAAGCAAGTGAGTGAGAACCTTGTTGCAAGTTAACATGCTATCTGGGTCGTAATTCTAAATTAATCTGCAAGTCAGAGGCAACTAAGCAACATGGTGGAGGAGCTGCGGGTCCTTACTTTCTTTAAGACATTTCTCTCTTACATCTGCGGATGCATTTTGAAAACTTTACGACTAATAGTAACGTCTGTTGTCCTTAGCTTTTTGTATTTTCCCAGTTCACCTTCTCCTTCCTTAATGTTCTTTTCCGGTGGCCTCTCGCCGCAGCATTTCCATAATATTACATAAAACAAACGGAGAAAACTCTAAGTTTGGTTACCGATAAATGTTCTTTACTCTTGTTATCAATATTTGTAAATGTGAAAAAAGAACACAAGGTCTTCGAAATATTTCTCGGAATATAAAAACTTCCTTCCAATTAGGTAATTTACACATGTCCTTATATGTACTTAGTTTCTTCCATTTTAAAGGTAGCCAGAAGTTTCTCAACTTACTCTCGACAACATACTCGACTTGATTTTTCCTTCTCTCTCCAGATGATGAAATTCTGCTAGACTGCTTAAAAATCATTGCTACTGACATCTAAATCCAGATCTTATCGTCTCTGAACGGTTTCTGCCACAGTAGGGCAAATATACTAATGGAGTTAAATTATTATGGACGAAGGGGATAACACACTTTGCGAACGCCACTGAAATCACCAAAGGAGAAACTATTTGCATCATCACAATGCAGTTAATCGCTCCAACCAGGAAGTAATTCCATCAAATTTTTGGTCGAACATAAATACTGAGGAAAGAGGGGAACGAAAACAGAGAGAGAGAGTTGGTGAGCAACCGATACTAGCAGGCACTACGCTAATTTCATCATGGAACGGTCCGTCTCATCTAGGTAGAACATTCTGCCCGTCTGCCTGTTCATCTGGCCCTGCCAACCTCGGGACCCTGGGCTACCGCCGTGCCATTCATTGAATTGGATATTCGATGTCGGGGCTACATCGTTGAACTAGCACGCCAGTTAGATCCTGGAGAACGTTTCCCTCTAATATTGGAAGTCCGCCGTTGGAGTGACGATCCCTTCTTCTCTGGACCAGGATTATTTGTAAGTGGAGATCTGATTAGAATGTCTGGAATTGGTTATTCATTGTCGTTGGTGAGATCCATTCTGGCCGGTTGCTATCATTAAGCCCATATTTTGTAAAAGGATAAAAAAAAAAAAATATTTTTGTAGAACCCGTTATTTTGTCATTTCTCTGTGTCTAGTGTCACCCCCCTTATTGTTTACCTTTCTGCATCTATGAAGTAGCCCCCGGAATACATTCAGTAACCGCATCTTTAAGGTAAGGTTTTTCGGTCACACCAGGCGAATACCAGGATGATACTCAACCTCCTCGATTCCCGGTTGAAGGAGGCTACATTATTTATTTATGGCCTTTAGGTATCTAAGACCGAAACCGGGATAGGGGAAAGGAAAGTGTGCGGGAAGGTGTCGGCCAGCATAAGCTGAGGGTACTATCCCGTCATTTGTCTGGTGTAACTGAAGAAAAACCCTGAAAGAATTAACCAAAGATGGCCGGCCCCTGAGTGTGAACCCACGCCCTCTCGAATGCTAAGCCAACGTTCTACCACTGAGCCACTGCTGCTTGGTATAGACTTATGGAGTTTTGTATTGTATTAGTCCCAGTAGCACACAAACGTTGAGAAACGGTGGATTCAACGTTAGTTCCGCTACATAATTTTAACGTTGTATTTGTATCGAAATGTCCACCTGTTCAACGGTCTATTCAACGTTTAGAATCAACGCAATTTTCAACGTCAAGAAGTGGAGTATTTTTGAAAAATTTTGTAACCCTGTATTTGCCCAATTGTTCAATGGCTCAAAACCACCTTTTTCATTTGACCAAAAGAGCCCATTGAATTTCATGCCGGAGAATTACTCATCACAGTTGTTGTTTTCATCCATTTATTTCACGTTGATATATTGATTTTGTTTGTAAATACTCTACCGACCTGCAATGTGATTCGATGCTGGAACTTTCTGCATTCGTCGTTGATAGTTCGACGCTCTAACCGCTCTTCCACGAGGTATCCTCATATTCATCAATATTTTACTATTTCTTTTATGTTACGAAGAGTCACAACACTATTAGCACATATACGTTGAAAATACGTGGATTAAACGTTAATACCGAATGTTAGTTTAACGTTGTAAGTGTACCGAAATGTCCGCCTGTTCAGCGGTTTATTCGATGTTGAATAATGGTTGAGAAGAAACATGTTGAAACTAAGAAGCCGACGATGAACAAACGGGCTCAGTTGGCCAAAACAGAGCATGGTTTATGCTTATGAGCATATCTATTTTGTCCGTTGCTTTCATCATGATGCACAGTATTAGTTTTCCAACAGTAAATAATCCCAGCAGCTGCTGTGGAGTTCGAAGCAGGAGCGTTCTGCAGTCCTCGTTTGTAGCTCGATGCGTTGAACGCTTATCCACGGATCCACCTGGAGAGACCACTATTCGTTTACTGAATCTCCGTATTAACAGGCAGTCTAGAATGCAGTTGCTACGCGTCTTTTCATGATCATGTAAGAACAAGAATAAAGAATACTTACTTTCCTTCTTTCTTTGTTACGCGTATTTTTTCTTCTTTAACACTTTGACCATCGCTGCACTATTAAATTTGCATTTCTCAATAAGTGTAATACGTCGCCTTAGAAAAACGCATATAAAACGAAATCTATGTCATAGTTGAAAACACTTCGCATTAACGCCCTAATAACGAAATTTGAAATATAGTTTAAATTTCAATTAGTTTTCAACGTGCAAAATGAGACTATGAAAAATGTAGTTTGTTTATTGTATTTGCTTTTAATTATAATGTTCAAGGAATTAAATTAGAAATACACGTGTGAAACGAAATGTATAATATAGTATAAAAGAAAGTTCAAAACGCGTCACATTAACGCCCTATCAACAAAATTAAATCTTTGTTGAAATATACCGGTAGTTTAAAATTCAATCTGTTTTCAACGTGCACATGAGAAGATAAAAATTAGTTTGTGTAATTCAATTAGTCTTTAATTATATTTTTTTGACATAACATTAGTAAGAAACACATTAAATAACATCTATACATAGTTGAAAATAACATATTGAATACACGTTGTATTAACGTCTTATCAACGCAATGACGTCTTTATTGAAATATGGTTTTAAAATAAACTTATTTTTTCAACCGGTAACGATTAATCAACGAAATGAACCTAAAATCAACATTAAAAACACGCATGTGTGCTACTGGGGAACGTTGCCCTAACCCTGAAAGTGATGGTATCTTTTAGCATTGTTGTCAACTATCTGATGGGCCGGGAGGAGAGAGAAAAATCAACGAACTAACACAAGATACAATCAGCAATTCTATATAGTGTGTAATTCCAACCTATACTTACTAGAGTGACCATTCGCCCCGGTTTCCGGGCAGTTTTTTTCGATTAAAGCATGAATCCCCAGCTATTTTTCTCCCCGAATATATTTCGAAAATTTCTATTGTTTTCATTAGAAAGGAACATTCGAAAACAACTTGTCAAGGTCTACCAGATATAATTAGGTCTCTTTTCAGGAGTCCTAATTTTGTATTCTCTACTTTTCCTCTAAATCCTTGAACGGTACTCTTTTTGTTAATTCTCTTTTAAAATCAAATTAGAAATTTTCTGATTAACATACACGCTCATTTCTGAACTCAAAATTCAAGGAGTAGAAATAATAAATATTAACAATTGAGTAATTTTTCATGTAGTGAGGGGTAGGTGGGAGAGATAGTAGCCAGATTTACAGTTGAAACAAGTAAGAAGTTGAATTATTCTGATTCTTCCAGAAATCACTGAAAAAAAATATATATGATCACCTAGCCTAATATACACGAATTTCAGAAACAGTTTTCGTAACATAAAAGAAATAGCAAAATAGTAGTTACTCGCTAGATGGTTTCGTTGCTGAATGGATAGCATCACGGGCTACTAACGATGACTGCAGAAAATTCCAGCTTCGAATTCCGCTGCAGACGTGTGGAAAATTTAAATTTGTTAGTACTCTCTTTTGGTCAAATGCAAAACGTGGTTTTGAGCCGTTGAACAAGTGGGCAAATAGAACGTTACAAAAAAAAAGTTCCTCCTCGTCTACTTCTTGCCGTCAAAGACTACATTGATTCTAAACATCGAAAAACTCGTTGAACAGGTGGACATTTAGGTACATATACAACGTTAAAATTAAGTAGCAGAACTAACGTTGAATCTACCGTTTTTCAACGTTTATGTGTTACTGGGGAAGGAGCAATACCAGACCTTATCATAGTTGACATGTTGCAGATTACATACATATCGTGGCACTATTAACTATGGAATTGTGATTTGACATGGGTCGAAGTCACGTTAGTAGTTAGAGAACTCACTCTTAGTAGATACCGTTAGTGACCTACTTCGGTACTTCTTTTTATTATTATTATAAAGTATATTTGTTGGTATTGCTGTTTATTTTAGTATGTGTTGTTACTACTATTATTATTACTACTAGTACTACACGTAGTAATACTACTACCACTACTACTACTACTACTAATAATAATAATTTTTATTATATGTAAATGTTGTATTTAGGAATGTATTAACAGCCTCCGTGTTTATAAGTTTTGAGTTATGCTAGTAA
The DNA here is from genome assembly GCA_022664845.1 of Lepisma saccharinum. Classification (NCBI taxonomy): domain Eukaryota; kingdom Metazoa; phylum Arthropoda; class Insecta; order Zygentoma; family Lepismatidae; genus Lepisma; species Lepisma saccharinum. Next base: position 142,244 of record JAGDQP010000367.1, read on the forward strand.
TAATAATAATACAATGAATACTAATAATATTACTACTAATATTTTTTTATATTTAAATGTTGTATTGAAAAAGCATTGACTGGCCTGTGTGATAAGTTTTGAGTTCATATATATTTGAAATTTTAAATATTATTATTATTATTATTATATCCATGTGGGGTACCCTTGGTTGGAAAGAAAGAAAGAAAGGAAAAAGAAGAAAAGATAAAGAGAGAAAGAAAGCATAAAATGATGCTGGTAGCCTTTATTTATTTACATTCATTGTTTTTCTGAAAACGGTGTTGCTTCATGGAGCTTCGAATGCGTTGTGATTATTTGCTGGTGAAAGATAAGACTTTGTAGCAACTACCCTGACGTCATACGAATCCTGTTTGTTATGCTACTAAGAATAAAAATAAACTAAAAATAAAAATATAAAGCTATATTTGAATATTTGGTAGAAATGAGAAACATAAGATTTAAATTATATTTGTTTAATATTTTTAAAGTCGTACGAATAGGATGTCGAAATACAATATTATCGTTTAAATACAATTTTTGTTTTGATGTATATAAAAATATTAAACAGAAATACTACGCACAGCGTAAAATAAAGGCAATATACAAAATAAACCACAATATAAAGAATTAGCATCTTGTACTTGAATGAAATTATAGTGATACATTTTAGAATTTCATCGTTAAAAAGCTGTGATAGGTTTTGGCACTACATTTGCAAAACTATCAAAATAATAGCCTTTATGAAATTGGAAGATATATACGGCAACCCAATGGGTTATTCGTGAGTTTGCTTTATCCAGATTGATGATAAGTCCAGCAGGATATTTTACAGTTACAGGCAGTCTATCAATAGGATATATTCCAACAAAGATTTAGCTATTAGCTCGTCGTGCAATATTATTCTTAGAATAGTATCATTCCACATTGTACATGAAACTTAAAAAGTACACACACTTGGATAAAAATTGTAACTAGTTTTTAAGCACACTATTTTCTGTTCACTTTTTACAGTTAAAAATTGTCTGATAAGCACACATATCCATCTAACTGATCACCTTTTTTTAGCATTAATGTCAATGCGTTTTATTTGTTTAAACATTGAATAGCGTTGTTACTGTTAACAGTTTGTTTATAAGACATGTAAACCAATGTATATAGATGTAGTTTAAAAACTACACGCATACTTGGACATAAATTATAACTAGTTTTTAAGCACACTATTTTCTGTTTAGTTTTTACAGTTTAAAAACTTGTCCGATAAGCATACAGATCCACTGGATTGACCACTTCTTTTTAGCATTAATGCCAAAGCCTCCTATTTGCTTAAAACACTGAATAGCGTTGTTACTGTTAACAGTTTGTTTTATAATACATGTAAACTAATGTATAGAGGTTTACATACATGAAATATGCACTTTATTAATCATGATCAAATAACGAGTTCAAAAAAGAGAAATTTTGTTGATTAAATGACAGCACTTGTGATAATGTAGAAAAACTCAACGCTTGGTCATTATATACTTTTCTGTCTTTATCTATTTGAAGTAGGCTATCAAATTGTGCATAAATAATAGATGTAATAGATTCTGAAAGAGGTTAAGAAAATCCTAATTTTAAGTTAATTGGTGAATCTCTTACAACGTCCCATGTTGCGTCATCAATAGTGCTGGTAGGCGACAGAATAGAGCTGTATAAAGTGTATCCGTTTGCAAATTCATCTCTTGTAATACCATGACCCTCATTTTGATAAAATATTCCTGTTCCTGAAAATAGTGCATGATAGTTCCTAATAAATATTTTTTTATTAAAATTTGGTGTCAGAGGAATTGCAGGAATTGCTTTTGAAACAAGATGCAATTGTAATTTGTTAAGATTATATGTTTGAAAATTAAACGGATTTTTATCGTACTACCCATTAAACGCCAAATTTGAAATAAAGCTTATAATGATGCATTTAGGTACTCTACCAAGAAATAAGTTATCTATAGTGTGTGATTGAATATCTTTTGGAATTGTATGAATTCTAGTTTCGACTCTTGTTAGAGGTAATTTAGCTGTTTCACTTTGCATTTTCGTGTTAATTTGTAATCATAAAACTGCAGATGTTTGTACACGCCACGCATACAAAACAACTTCTTCTAATACTACTTTAAATGAAGAATTTGAAGGGCCCATTAAACAAAATTCATTTTCACTTCTATGTAATTTCACCATTAAACCAATCTTGTTTGGCTGTATATGTTCTAAGCTAGCAATATCTGTTTGTAGTCGTCTATCATATCGAATTCTGCACTTTTGCAGCGTACTGAGACCGTATTTGAAAACTTTCGATTTTTCTGCTGTAAACCAAAGAGCACAGGTTAGATGTGTTTTTGTAGCATCTAAATAATAATTTAACAACGTTTCTATTTGAACTCTATAAGGGTATGCACCTGGAAGAACTAATGATTTTATCATGTAAGAAAAACCAATTTGATTAAACAGTAAATGAAGCATATTATTACAAGGGGCTACCCTAAAGACCTTAAAAACTAAATACAAGGGGCTACAATAGCAGCTTCAGTAGAAGGTTGATCACCGGCTGTGGGGCTGTGATTCACGTACATTTGATCCATCACCTCTTAATATTTTGCAACGAACATATGAGTATAAATATGCTGGTTGGATATATTCGTTTGTTTCACCAGGAATAACAAATTCAATGGTTCCATCGGCTGCTAGTGTTGACACGGGTCTGTATTCATTGAACTTGATTCGATGGCTGTTTGCGTCATTGGTAAAGTAAATAAATCAAGTTCATTAGTACAGCATTCTAAACTACAATGATTTAATAAGGCCATTTAATACGAGAATGTATCTTTCACAGTTTTTGTACGGCGTCGACGTTTAATTTTTGGTTGAACTAATGCTGGAGGACCAAACTTTATTACTGTTGAACCACTAGGTTTTCGAGTGCGTTGTTTGCCACTGCCTGCTAACAACTGATTCATTTTATTTTCAGCTTTGTTTATTAAAGTTGAGCCTGCTTCACGCATACGATTATGAAAAGATTGTGAAAGTGGTTTATTTTCTAGCACGTCACCTGCTAGTTGAATACCTGATTATAATGCCTGTCGTTCCATTGTTTTTGCACCTTGTTTTATACGTGACATTGCAAAGCGAAATAATCCTTTAAATAAACTGACTATTCCATGTCCTTTTTGATAAACAGGTACCGAAAAATAAGGTAACCCTCGACCGTGCTGATAAGCGTATTTCATATTGATGGTAATGGGAGCTTTTTAAAACGAAGTGTTATCGTTAGCATTCCAGATTGAAATGGTACATTTTGCCCTGCGTGATCTTTTAGTAATATTTCAATACTATGAAAAGTATGCTTTGATAAAGGCAAATATTGTATATTATCAAAAGTAACTGCCTGAATTCGACCGTGGTTAATGTTTGCAACCGACAGAATACGCAAAAGAGGCGCTTATTGCCTACGTATTGGTGATTTATATTATCTGTATATACGAATATTTGTTGCGGGTATCCTATATCCAAGTAAGGCTGTTTAACTCCTTTTTTAGTTTTTAAAACTACCACAATTGTCTCAAATCCTAGTTGCAATGCAAATAATGGCGATAAATACATTTTTTGTATTTCTTTATTACATTTTATTTGTACAACACTACCTAACTCAAATTGAATTAAATTAGTAGCCTTATTTAACTCATTAAGCAATTGTTGAACAGATTGATAATATCCTGGGGATAATTTATATTTGTGCTTGTCATTAGGTGCTAATTCATACGATATAATATTTTGGTTTGTGCAACGTTATAACAAGTTATCGGAAGGTATATTTCACTTAATCCAACACACCATAACGAAGTTTTATCCGTGTATTGCATGATTTAAAATATTTGTTAAATGTGCGGGAATATTATCAGGATATGTATTTGCACTGCCATTAGAAGTCAAAGTAATGGAAAAACTGTCATTGTGCTTTCACAAGAGCATTAAAAACACTTAAAATGAAGTGTTTCACTTGTCGTTCCAAACTGAAAAGGTAGATTTTGCTGGCGTTCATCTTTTAAGTCAACGTGTAAAGTATCAAAATATGTGCTTTAAACTTTTATATAGTGCGGATTATTAAAAATAAAAGTATAAACACGTCCATATTGAAAATCTTGTACACTAATTTTTTTAAATCCTGGAAACTGTCTTTTGATTATATCTACGTTAACATTTATTTCAGCGGTAATGTTATAATTTATATAACAGGGAAACGGAGCTGTTGAAATAACGTTTTTTTGATTTTTCATTTTCATAACGTGTTTGAAAATATACATTTTTTAATGCATTGCTTTGATCATCATCATCATCGCTAAAACAAAAAATACGTTGTAAACACGGAGTCATTTCAATCATGTATTGGTCGTTTTTATTCAAAACATGTGAAATAATAATGCGGTTTTGTAATTCATCGTATTTAATAATTTCTGCATATTGCTTTGGAAGAAGCTGCAAAATGCTTGTAATAGTTGGATAATATCCTGGAACAACATTTATTTCAAACCTTGTTAGTTTATTATTTTATTTTTCACAGTGTGAATCACGAGTTTTCCCTCTTTAGTGATATTATAAAAAGACTATGGCATATGTAATTCTGTTATCCCTACTACCCAATTATATTTTTGACTTAGTTCTATAGGTTGGCAAATTTTATCAGAATAAGAAGCTGTTTTATTTGTTGAAAAATGATTACTAGATGTATTTGATGGGAATGTTATGTATTAGTCTTTTTTAAATGATGCTATGTTTACAACTGAACTGATTTTTTATTAACCCATGAATTCATACTTTCAGGGTATCCTAGCCATTTAACAAATAACACGTTTTTACGCCTTATTATCTTTTCAATAAAATAAATTTTGTTTTTATTAATAATTACTTTATGCATTTCTTCAGTATAGAAAGGTGCCTTTAATAAGTTCACCATTCCAATCTTTAATTTTATAGCTCAGTGGAATACTTTTATTAAATTGTTCAACAATAAATATTTCTTGCGACCATTTGGGTAGATATCCCTTTTGAAGTATATGCTTGAATTTTGAAACACGAACAAAATTACCAGGCTGAAATTTACATTTGCTTTGTTTCTTTTTTGAATTACCATATAAAGAAAGCCATATTTGATATGCATTTGATTCGGCTTGTACTGGAGCTGATAATATACTTGAATGTTTGGCATTATTATATCCGTGCACAAGTTCTTGGGAAAATATCTATATATCTATAACTGTTACTGGCTGTAAAATATTTATATATTTTTTCTTCTAGCGTTTTAATTATCCTTTCTTCAAAAGCGGCTTTTATTTCAGAAAATACATTATAGTGATTAATGTAAAAATTTTCAAATACCATTTTAACATGTTTATTAAAATTCAGTACCTAAATCTGTTTGACAGTTCAGTATAGGAATTAGTATTGATTTTAATTGTTCAATACTTTTTGCTGCTTCACTTCCTTTTTTCGTTTTTAATCTAATTACACCAAATAAATCTTGTAAAGCAATAAATTACCACTAAAATAAAACAACAATTATCGTTAAATTGATTTTACATTTTGCATATCAGCTAAATCCATTTGTAATAGTTCATGTGGACCACTCATATAATATTTTGTTTCGTGGAAATATTTTTCGTATGTAGGGTATAGGTATCCTGTGTAGACAACCAATTTGTAATTTTCAATTTTGACAGCTTAGTACGTTTTTTTAACTTAGAAATACTACTTAAAGCGCCAGGGTCTGAATATTTATAAAATATTTTTGATAACTTTACTATTTTATAAAGAATAATTTTTCCATTTTTTTAAAATTGCAGAAGCAGCAGAGCACGGTGATGACTTGTTTTATTATCACTAAATGGCGTGTTAAATATATTTGCACTATCAACTCTGTTAAGAAATTCCCTAGGTGTGTTTGTGTCACTTAATAACTTTTTAAACTCTTGTATGCTTACAGGATAACGGGAATACTTGCGAGTTCTTATAACATCACGCTCTAAGTCGATAATATTTGAGCCTGGTAACTTATTATTTTGAATTAACACGGTTCCGTCGTTATTCCAACAGATTCGAGTAGAGGCTACTAAATGCTATAATCATTCCTCAGTTTTTCTTTGAAAAGTTTTTGGCATTGATTGAGTAATGTGTTTATAATTAATTTTATTACTTGTGGTGCTATTTTTTCATTTTGTACTAATTTTTCTAAGGGTGGCTTTTCATTTTCATAAAGTGGTGTAACAATAGAAGAAAAAGATGATGTCATATTGTTTGTATGATTTAAATATCGATTTAAAGCGTCTTGATATAATTTCCACTTTTGAGTATTAGAAATATCAGTTCTTTTTCTATTATCCATCTCCTGATCGAGTTTTGTTTGGTATGATTCCCTGGATTTACTAGTCGTACGTAATTGTGAAACAGTATTCTCAGGAATCAAAATCATTGTTTGAAATTGATGTTATGAACCACTCATTAAAAAAAATAGATCCTGCAATAGCTGATAATACAGGAGCCGACGGTAGTGGAAGTAAGGCACCGTCTTTTTGTAGAAGTAACATACGTTTCCTTTTTAAGGCTGTTCGGCGCAAAGATAACTGACGTAATTCATGCTTATGGTTTTGTAACCATCTTTTATGAAAATCACTTAAACTAACATTTCCTTTTATAACATTTTTAGCGATTTTTGACAATACGTAAGACGTCACCTGAAGCTTCTTGCAAAATTGTTTTACGCTTTTTTAATTACATTTGCCCAAACTAGGAAACGTCTTAAAATATTGTTTTACCTTGTGCATCTTGTGACAGACTAAAGTAAAAACAATGTATTTTCATGTTTTTGCTAAGCGTAAATTGTTAATATTTCACCAGGAAATATCTTTATGCGTATTCTTAATGGGTCAGGACTTTTTTGTGTTAGGTCAAATAACAAGTGTGTGTGTGTATTTTATGTTGCTTTTTCATATGCAGCAACTAAAATTGCATAGCATCAAGTTGTACTCCTTCATGTAAAAGTTCACATAATGTTTTCCATGTATTTACTAATTCAGTAGCGTTTGTTTTTGTGTTTAAATATTGTGTAACAAGTAACATGTCTACAGTATTAGCTTCATAGTTTAATGTGTTTTCAACTGTTTCTACTTCCTCATTAACATTGGTACCTTCTATTTCATCAGAAAGTTCGGCGTTTAACTGGTCTGTAACTGCATATTCATTAATAAACCACGCTGATAATTCGTCACTTATAAAAATCTATATACTGTAGACTGATTAATTCTGTGCCCGCCAACACGATTTTTATTAGTTTTTCAACATAAGGTCTTGCGTGAGAATATGAATCAAGATGAACAAAAATGCCTAGTTCAAATAACAATAAAACATCCGCTACTGTTACACAATTACTTAGTACTGTTGCTTGATCATGACTAAATGCCGCGTATAATTTCGCTACAAATTTGTTTAAAAGTGCATTTATAGTAGTAAATCCTTTAAACAGTAGTTCACATACCTCCTTCCAAGTTAATAACAATGCTTCCCTATCAATATATCCTTCGATTTCATGTACCAGTAAAGCTATATCAATCCAATCGTTCAATGTTAAATCCGCCATGATGTTTTATTTGCAAACAATTAAAACCATTAGTACTGTAATGCCTCCATGTATTTTTAACTTTAATTTTTATTACTAATCTTACATTAAATTGTAAAACAGTGTAAATTTTTAAAACGTACCCTATTCTCTTCTTAAAAAGCACACAATTAGCTGCCAGTACAATAATCACCGCTTAAAACAGTTATAGTTAATATTTACAAATATATACAGTTAGCGCAAAAAGTATTGATACACTTTAAAAAATTGACAAAAATTACAGCTTGGGTGTTAATTAAATATATTAAACAAAACAAAAAACTGTTCATCTTTTGATTTGATTCTAAAAAATTAAACAACAACAACAATGTCATATTTTGGAAAAATAAAATCATAAAAATTTAATTTTAAAGACAAACAAACAAAATATACAAGAACAAAAAGTATTGATACAATCCAAATTATCACTATTTGTGTCCTATGTTCTGTGGTTTAATTGGGCGTTTAATACTTTGTAGGGTATTCTTTGCATTTTTTGGATCGCCTGAAATCGATGAGGCGTTGACTGCACCAATTTGGAAGTCAACGATGTCAGAATATTGCCCCATTCTTCTATTAACGCACTTTTCCAGTCTTGTTTGTTTGAAATCTGTGCTGCACGCACTCTTCTTTCTAGATATGCCCAACAATTGTTCAATTGGGTTTATGTCTGGAGACTGTGGAGGAGTTTCCATGTATTTTGCTGTGTTGTAAAACATCCATAATCGTGTATTATGAGCTCTATGTTTTGGATTATTATGATGCATAAATATAAAATTATCTGTAAACCCCATTTTTTCTGTTGACATATGGAAATTAGACTTTGGTATGTTAATATAGGCCTTATGGTTCATTACCTAATCAATAAAATGCAGATTCCCCACATCAGAAGCACTGATACAACCCCAAACTAACACAGAACCATCATCATGCTTTACAGTGAATTGGAGATTTTGCCAATTATTCAATTATTTCAGCTAGGTACTATTTTGCTTCCACGCCTTTCGCCTCCCATCTGAACCAAAAATGTCCATTTTGATTTCGTCCGTAAAAAGGAAGTGATTCCACAATGCTGGGCTCTCGTTTATATCCTGGTTAGCAAAATGCAGAATTTTCTTCTTACGCGTTTCGCTTACAAAATATTTTGTACGGGCTGTTCTTCCGTGTAACTCGTTACCCCGCAGATAATTTCGCACAGTGCTAGCACAGATATCTATATTTCCCTCTTGTGTAAGTGCAACTGCTAATTTTGGTGCACTCATTTTAGGATTACCCTTTACTTTTCTAATCAATGTTCTTTCAGTGTATTTGTTTAGTTTCCTGGGACGCCCAGATCTGTGGCCATTCTTCAATGATTTTCTTTCATTAACCCTAAATATTATATGTTGAATTGTTGGCTTTGATCTTAAAACTTGTTTAGATGTCTAAGTTCATGATTTACACTGAATATGTAAGCCAATAATTGCCTTTCATTCTGCTTCTGTGGTCTCTTTGCCTTTTCGCCCCATTTTACGGGTTTTCCACACTACTATTTTAGCTACCGTACAGCACGTCGTGAACATACAAACGCAAGGCAATCCAGACTGAAAACTAAATAGGACGAGCAGCTCCCCACCCCTCCCGTTCCACCCAAAGTTGACGAAATATAATGGTGTATCAATACTTTTTTGCTCGTTCATTTTCTGTATTTTTAAAAATTTTATCTGACAGCAGCCTTTCGTACAATATTTTGCCTTTGATCTTCCGAAGAATATTGTCTAACAAGTGTGAGAATAAATTACTTTATTAACTTTCATAATAAAGTTCCATGTACTAGGGATTATGCAGATTTTTAATAATTTTGTTAGGTGTATCAATACTTTTTGCTCTAACTGTATTTTTTTCTTAAAAAGTCAGTAATCATGCTCAATACAATTAATTCTGTAGCAAGCAACACTCAATACAATTGTAACTAGAAGTAACAAATAATTCATAAATAACTGGTACTTATATAGCATGGTACAATTTTAATCGATATATTTTCGATATATCGAACATGGCATACTAATTTCAGTATATTGAAAAATACCAGCCTGTCGATCATGTAAGTGCTTAAAATAAGGAACGTGTAATTGTTTGTCACATGTTTTATTTCACTATACACAAATCGCTTAGTATGTCATGCAATAATAACATAATTTACCGTAAAGTGTAATTTAAAACATAATCCACATTCTAAAAGGGATAAATTGTACACCTTTTTATAAGGTTCAATTTTCACCTGAGGCATATGGAACCAACATTACAATAACGCTAGCTTCGTTCCCTAGCATTTTGCAAAGTTACTTAAACAATTGACAATAATTTTAAATATTTAATTACCCTGCAGGTATAGCAACGGAACGTTAGATTGCCAATAAAATACAACAGTGTTATTCATGTTTTGTATGGCATACAAATTATATTTAAGTTAACAGTTTCATCAGATGAGTATTACAAACATTTAAAATAGTTGCGCCTGTAGACATCTTAAAAGGAGATGAAGCGCTCAAGCGTCTAGACATGACAAAGCGTTCAAGTAAGCACGTAACCATTTTCAACTTTATTTAAAGGCTTTTAAAAACTGTATGAACTACAACTAGAATTACCCTCCAGCATTTGAGCATTAAACTTTATAGAGGTCACACGTACACAAGAAATTTAACCCACATTCTAAAACAAATATATTTTCTAACGGATTATGAATAACGCATTGCAAGCATTAATTGACACACAACGAGTTTTAGATATTAGTGGAAAACTTCGCTCGTTGCAGTGCGATTCTATTCTTTACAGCCAAAAATATATTTAAAACGGGATTTGTAGGACGTCAGAGAAGTTGCTACAAAGTCTTGTCTTCTACCAGCAAATAATCACAACACATTCGAAGTACAACGAAGCAACAGCGTTTTCAGAAGAACACGAATGTAAATCAATAATGGTACCAACATCATCTTATCCTTTCTATCTCTCTTTATCTTTCCTTCTTCTTTTTTCTTTCTTTCCAACCAAGGGTACCCCACATGGATATAATAGAGACCTGCACGGGCCGGGCTAAGCCCGAGACCCGCAGCCCGGCCCGGACCGCGGGCCGGATTTGGGCGGGCCAGCTCCGCTATTTCTTTGGGCCGGGCCGGGCTGATTAATTGCACTTCTTTAAAGCAGTTCAATAATTATTGACTTTCTTTAAACGATAATTGGAATAAAGCCAAAAATTTAAGTCTGTGTGCACGCCACGTGGAGTGAAAGGTATTACAAACAATGTAATATTTACAGTTGGTGTTGCTTAGCGGCTCCACTTTCGCTATAGAGGATTAGTTGTTCACCGGAGAGTTGACCCCAGTCGTCAGTCACACGACTGACTGCATGTCCTTTCCTCAATAAATAACAAAAGCAAGTATGCGTATTGAAGCTTCCTCTGCTGATGGTCCGTGTCAATACCAGAATATGGGCAATCCAAAAATTGGATTCCAGGGGGTGAACAGTCAGAGTTGTCGTCTTGATATAAAAATGAAAAGAAACCGCACTCTTTGTTCTTCTCTCCACTTCAGCCAGCCTCTGGAAGGAATGGTGGATGAAGTCAGGGTTGCAGTCTAATACGGTGTTAAATACCGTGCAAATGTAGGTCTTGCGGGTGGGGTCAAATTTCTGATAATTTGTTTTGTAATATACTTTGACTAGCTACTTCTTTGCAGGATTTAAGAAACCTACGACTACAAGTAATCCTACTGTTCAAAGCGTAAGGATTATTTTGATCCTTTGTGTTAGAAATAAATTGAAACGGCAATCCCGTAGTATGAAATTAAAATGACTAGCAAATCTAAGCCCATCATATTGTTCAAACACTTACATAGGCTTGTATGCATTATATTATTATTATAATACCAGATACAAATATATTGGGGCTCGAGCCAAAACTTTTTAAAATTTATCTGGCCGGGCCGAGCTTGGGCCAAGAATTTTTAAAACTTATCGGGCCGGACCGGGCTCGGGCCAAGAATTTTTAAAACTTATCGGGCCGGGCTCGGGGCCGGGCCAAAAACTTTTAAAGCTTTCCGGGCCTGGGCTGGGCCGGGCCTAGGTACATTCGGGCTGGATTGGGCTCGGGCCGAAAGATTCGGCCCGTGCAGGTCTCTAGGATATAATAATAATGTAATGTAATATTTCTTAGAGTGCTATGAACAGCTACTGGTTGCAAATATAGCACTGGGCAACAAATATAATGAAGAATACATACATGAATTACAGTACAAGCACAGAACAAATAAAACCAAATCACAAAGTTGACAAAAAATAAACCATCATAAAAATTGTCAGCAACCTTATTATAGAGTGATCAATTACTGTAATGACGAATTAGTCTTTTAATCAATTTCTGTCTATTGTTAGAAGGAGAGAGTAAATTAAAATGTCTCGTTTGGTACAAGGGTACACAAAAGATTAAGTTTCTTACAAAATACTCACTTTGCGCTTCATTTGTAAGAATTTTATCCAAGAACTTCTTATCAATGTCGTTTCTTCCCTTAGCCAGAATTTCAATGTTAAAATAACTACACCAATGAGTGTAGTTATACTTAAAATAAGGTTGTTTAAACTTATAACGTAGAAGTCGGAGGAAGCATATTTGTATGGCCTCAACCTTATCTGTAGAAGTTTTCGTAAGATCATTCCACACATTTGAGGCGTATTCTAGTTTGGTTATTATTAAAATAAAATTTTAAATAAAATAGCATATGTGTTTAAATCATTAAACTGATTCCATTGATTAAAAGAAAAAACAATATTTTTTCTACATTCGCTGGATAGATTATTAACATGTTTATTAAAGTTCAATTTGGAATCGAAGATGGTACCGAGACCCTTGACTGTGTCCACTTCTGTAATTATATTATTATTAACCTTATATATACTTACATAATATTGGACTTTGTTGGTATAACTTACAACTTTTTTTTCTGAGAACTGACACATTTTATTTCTAGCAAACAACTGTTCTATGAGATTAATATATATTTGTAGAAATTTATTATCAACACTGCTATTAACTTCTCTGTAGATCTTTATATCATCCGCATATAGCAATAGTTTTGAATGTTTAATTTCCTTACATAGATCATTGATAAATATATCAAACAAAGGTGGACACAACGGTGAACCTTGAGGAATACCATTAGTGATGAAAGCCTCATTTGAGGTATGATTATCCAAATTAATTCTAAAAGATCGATCTGATAAGTAGCTCTCAAACCATTTAAGGTACAAGGGTGTGAGGCCCAAATTACTCAATTTTTAATCAATAAGGAATGATCAACACTGTCAAATGCTTTCTCTAAATCTATGTAAATAACATCACATTGCGAGTTGCAAGCTATGAGCTCTTGTATTGAATTAGTTACTTCACATAAGTTAGTGACCACAGATTTTCCAGGAGAGAAACCATGCTGAGAATTGCTTAATAGTTGCCTAAGATTAAACTATAGATGTTCACTAATAATAGTTTGAAACATTCTAGCCTTATCATTAAGAATGGTTATTACTCTATAATTAGAAAGAGAGGCGGCGTCGCCTCCCTTGTATGTAGGTGTGAAAAAGGAGCTTTTCCATTGGTATGGATAAATTCTCTGTTTAAGGGAATTATTAAAATTTCAACTAAAATAGGAACAAGAAAAGGTTCACACGCTTTAAGAACAAAATTGGTATACCATCTCTGCCGATAGCCGTATGCGCTTCTGTTACCTTATGGCTACTGTCACATCTTTAAGGGTAATCGTAGGAATACAGATGTATCATGAATGTTTGATAAAGTGCCCTTAATTTATGGACTAGGCTTGTTGAAAATTTGAGAGAAATGCTCTTTAAAACATTAACAATCATTTAAAATTAGCGTTAATATTTTTTTTATTCTTTTCTTGCTATAAACACTCCAAAAATACCTATTGTCTCCTTGTAGACTAAGTTCAAGCCTTCTAAAATAATTTGTCTGGCTAAATTATATTTATATTTCACATCTTTCCTAAGCTGAGCGTATTTAAAATACCATTCTTTGTTCTTTCTTATATTTAATAAAATACATTGTCTTCTTGTTTATTAAAACCTTTAGTTCTTTGTTCATCCAAGGATCGTGATAATTACGCTTGTTACTAACATAATTAACCTTTGGAATATTCCTCTCAAAATCACTATTAATATATTATACATACCAGAAGTAAGCCCCTGAACATTAGAAAATTTTTTATTATTAACATGTTTAATAATATAATGAAAAATAATAATATATAATATATCTGGTGTAGTAAAAAGTAATACATCATTTTTGCATGACATTGAAGACTTGACTTACCATAGTTAGAATGATCCGATTTAAGTCACATATGCGCCGTTTTGTTCGATAACGTGTTGCCATTTGGAAGGTAATATCATGATACCTCTCTCATAGAAGCCCTTGTCCCTATTGGCAAAAAATTGAGACAGTCGATGTTCACAAGCCTCTCTTGACGCGAATTTTTCCACCAGCAAACGTGTTCGCCATAGACAGGAACAGATGGTAGTCACTCGGTGCCAGGTCCGGACTATAAGGTGGATGCATAAGAACCTCCTAACCAAGCTCCCGGAGCTTCTGGCGAGTCACTATCGATGTGTGTAGCCTGGCGTTGTCCTGGTAGAACACAATGCCTCTCCTATTGGCCAAAGCTGGGCGCTTCTGGGCGATTGCTGCCTTCAGACGGTCCAATTGTTGACAGTATAGTTCCGAGTTAAGGGTTTGGCCGTAGGGGAGCAGCTCATAGTAGATAATTCCCTGCCAATCCCACCAAACACACAGCAAAACCTTCCTGGCCGTCAATCCTGGCTTGGATACCGTTTGTGCCGGCGCACCGCGCTTCGACCACGACCGTTTTCGCGTGACGTTGTCGTAAGTGATCCACTTTTCATCACCAGTCACCAACCGCTTCAGAAATGGGTCGCTTTTGTTGCGATTCAGCAGCGATTCGCAGGTGGAAATTCGGTCCATGAGGTTTTTTGCGTTAACTCGTGTGGCACCCATACATCAAGCTCCTTTGTGTATCCAGCCTTATGCAAATGGTTCCACACGGTTTTTTGTGCAATGTTTAGCTCTTGGGCAATCGAAACAGTGCTTACATGACGGTCGGACGCGACAATGTCCATGATTTTATCGACATTTTCGACACTTGGCCTTCCAGTGCGTGGTACATCTTTGACGTCAAAATTACCGGCACGGAATCGACGAAACCAAAATTGCGCGTGATTGGCTGTTACAGTATCAGGACCATAAACACTATTCACATTTGCAGCCGCCTGGCTTGCGTTTTCGCCTTTATCGAAGAAAAACTGTAAAATATAGCGTATTTTCTCTTTGCTAGTGTCCATTTTGACGCGCGCTCACACAACACTGAGTCAACTCATCACAACTATCTGAACAGTGTTTGTAGTACGCAATCTCATCGTTTGAACGCCATCTCGTTGAAACCGATCGGACTTATACAACGCGAGATACAGATCACTGAAGCCATCTATTGGCAAAATAATGGATTACTTTTTACTACACCAGATATATAATTGTATATATATATATGTATATAATATATAATAATAATATAATTATAATAATAATATTTAAGATTTCAAATATATATAGAACTCAAAACTTATAAACATGGGGGACTCTTAATACATTTCTAAATACAACATTTACATTTAACAAAAATATTATTAGTATTATTATTACTATTACTACGTGTAGTACTAGTAGTAATAATAATAGCAGTAACAACACAAACTAAAATAAACAGAAATAACTAACTTATTAAATCTATGGCTTATGGAATTCGCAAGTTAATCGCCGCAGTAACGAACTTCGCCATTTGATTCTATCCTGGACAATATCAGCCAGTTTTCATCACGAACACCTACTTCTCAAAGATCTCTTCTAATATTGTCCTCCCATTGACGTATCAGTCTTCCCAATGGTCTCCTTCCATCCGGTCTTCCAACCAGGATAGAATATAATCTTAGTTTCCCCCCATCCGAGCTACATGGCCTGCCCACCTTAGTCGTCGCGATTTTATTAATTTTACAACCTCTCCTGAATCGTACAGTCCGTGGAGTTTTTCATTATGCAGTCTTCTCGACTGTCCAGTCATCTCGTCCCGTTTCGGCCCGTATATCTTTCTCAAAACCTTATTTTCAAACACACGTAATTTATGTTCATCTGCTAGGGTCGTACCCCAACTTTCGCAAGCGTAAAGTATTACCGGCAGAATAACCCTTCTGTATACTTTCAATTTCAATTTCCTTGATATTAATCGCGATGTTAGAAGTTTTTGAACTGAATAGAAACATGCATTCCGCGATACTAAGCGACTATTTATTTCTTCCGTTACCTCATTTTTGCTTATTATGTATGATCCCAAGTATTTAAATTTGTTTACTTTTTCTATGACCTCATCCGTAATTATTGTTTTTATTTCCTTCATTCCCTGTGTTTCAGCTTCTCGGCATGTATTTTGTTTTCTCTATGTTTACCTGTAGACCTATCTCATCGCCCGCTTCTACTAAGACATCGGTGTTGCTTTGTAGTGCATCTATATCGTCCCCCTATGAAATCTACATCATCCGCGTATACAAACAGTTGTTGCAAAACATTCAATGATAGTCTTTTATGACCTCTTTAATTTTTAAAATCTCATATTCTAACGTAAAGTTAAACAGTAGTGGGGACAAGGCATCGCTTTGTTTCAATCCGTTGCGAATCTTGAAACTATCTGACATATTATTACCCATCCGTACTCTGCTTATGGGGTCGCTGAGACACATCTTCACTAGTTGAACCATTTTTTTCGGAATTACAAATCGTATCAGGATACTGTATAACCCTTCCCTTTTGATTGAATCATATGTTTTCTTAAAATCAATGAATAGCTGATGAACCGTCCCATTGTATTCCCATTTTTTCTCCAAAATTTGTCTCAAGGGGAAAGTCAAACGTGGATCTATTTCTTGTAAATTCACATTGGTGATCTCGAATTATTTCATCTACGTATACACTTAGTCGTGTTAACAGAATATTATTTATGTTGGAAGTAACGAGATTCCGCGAAAATTATTACAGTCCGATTTATCGCCTTTTTTGTAAATCGGAACTATTATTGAGGGTTTTCATTCCTTTGGGAGCTCCTCCTTTCTCCATATAGCACTTATCATTTTATGTAGTTCCTTGATTAATGCCGTTCCTACTTCTTTAATTAGTTCGGCTGGAATATTGTCTATTCCTGGTGATTTGAAATTTTCCCATTTCTTTACCGACATTTCGATCTCGATCTCGCTAGGTTCGGTAATTCACGTTCTGCGGTATGGATTTCAAATTCCTCTGTTTGTTCCCCATTGTGTAAATTAAGAAGTTTGTCGAAATAACTTTTCCACACATCGACAATTTTAATCGGATCCGCCTGAAGATCTCCACGTTCATTTCTAATCATTCCTAACCTTGGCTGGTAACCTTTTCTTAACGAGTTTTCCATTGTGTATAGATCTCGTATGTTATTTGTCTTGCCGTTTTTCTCTATCTACTGAATCTTCTGCGTCAGATATCCTCGCCTTTTGTTTTTGAACCCGCGTGTAGCGTTTTGCGTTACTGTAGTGGTTGGTATTCGCTTCGCTTTTATTAATTAGCCATAGTTGCCTTGCTTGTTTTCGTTCCTCATGAAGCCTAAAGCATTCTTCATCTAACTAAGGTTTCTTTTTCTGTTGTTTCTTCTCACCTACACATTCCTTCGCTGCGCTCTTAATTGTTTCACGAATTGCCTCCCACATCTTACTTACATCAATTTCATTATTAATATCTTTATTGTTACTCGAGTCGGTTAGGATTTCGAACCTAGTTGAAAGTTTGAGTTAGTAATTTGCTTCTATGCTCGGATTATTTAATCGTTTTACTTCAGTTATTTTGACCCCTTGCTTTCTCTGTTCGCGATGCATAACTTTTCCCTTACCTTTGTGATCACTAATTGATGTTCGCTGTCACCTTCCGCTTCTCTGTACGACCTAACACCCATTATATTGGTGTTTCTTCGTCTATCTACTAATACGTGATCGATCTGGTTGAGAGTTTTGCCGTCCGGAGATACCCATGTGTATTTGTGTATGTCTTTGTGTTCAAAGTAGGTGCTCTTTACCAGTAGGGTTTTCGAAATCGCAAATGTTATTAGTCCTTTTCCATTGTTGTAGGTCTTTTCGTGAAGGCTGTATTTGCCTATTGTAGGTCTATATTTTTCTTCCCTCCCTACCTTTGCACTGGTCATCCAACACAATTTTCGAATTATACTTCGGCATTCGGTCAAACAGCCTTTCTAGCTCATCGTAGAATATACCTTTGTCGATATCATTAGCCACCTTGGTCGGATTATAGACGTTTAATAAAACCGTGTTGCCCCATCGAGTACGAATCGTAACGTACGATAGTCTTTCGTTTACGAACTCTATATTCTGAACCGCCTGAAGGATACTGTTCTTAATGAGGAATCCTATTCCGAAATCATGAGACTGTGTTCCCCCGTAGTAGAAAGTGTGCTTGCCCTGTGGAATGCTATCTTGACCCTCCCACCGAACTTCTTGTATTGCTAATATGTGTAGCTCGTACTTCTCGGTCTCACGTACCGCCACCTGAAGATAGCTCGTTAGGTATAATGTTCATATATTGCTAGTTCCTATTCTAAGATCTTTCTTAATAATGTTCTTAGAGCCCCCTGAAGCAGTCCCCGCCCGGAGATCCGAATGAGGGACTAGTTTACCTCCGGAATATTTTACCCCAGGAGAATCCATGAACCATCTGTTACTATTTCTTGACATGTGTTAGCGGTGTAGAGTTGTCAGCTCTACGACCTCGCAGTAAAGGTAGACATTCAAGATGTCGTCCTCTGTCCATCTCTGAGCCTTGCCGATGTCATTCATCTTCAGCCTCGAAGTGGTAATGGTGATGCTGCTTCCCCTCACTATGATATTTTTGTTCGGGGTTATCTTCCCCTAGCCTTTGTAGATCGGTCTAGTAACTGCAAGGCAGCAGTACTGGTTTTGGTACGCCCCAGAATATTTCCGGTATCCACCATATCTGGTTGGCATTCCCCTATCCGCCACCTGGAGAGGCGCCTGGTGGGAGACCAGTAACTCCAACCCGGAAAATGAACAGCAATACCAACAAATATATTTTCTATTGATAACAAAAAGAAAGAAATACCGAAGTAGGTTACTAACGGTATTTTCACTAAGAGTGAGTCCTGTAACTACTCACGTTGAATTACTTTAGACGTTAAACTTACATTGGACTACAGTAGATTTCCTTGTTCGTTCATTGACATATCTTCAATGCAATCCCAAAACTGCGAATGTGCAAATTTTAACTTTTCGTGTTCCTGAGTACTGCGGTTTGATATATTACTGTATCAATGTCAGGCACGTGTACGATTACTCTTTTGGATGTATTTGTAATTCTTGGAACACGTATGTGCCTTAAGATTGGAACACATAATGACAGAGGCAGAACCAGACCTGTTACCTCTCAGAAGTAAAATTAAGCACGTTCGTGGTTTTGGTTTTGCATTGACGTTACGAGAATTAATAGGCCTATATGTATGACGTTATTCAATAAATGTTCTTTTTTGTCAATAACGACCTTCCTTTAATGACATAGATAGGATGTTTTTGTGATATGTATTTGAAATTTTTAACAACAGAATGCTATGTGCAAAAATATTAATCTATTACAATTGAAAAAAAAAGAAGAACTTTCAAAATATTTAATTTGTAAAAACTTTATAAAACATTAATTTATAGATTTTATGGAACTATAAATCTTGTTGATGGTGGTCCAACACATGTCCTCTTCAACTTGACAAGGTCTTTCATTACTGCAAGAACACGCAAAGTGTTAAATCAGAACTTTATGTACTTGGTAACAATAGTGGTGGCACATGCAAATTGGTTTACTTCTCAGAGATAAATTACTTTTATCAATCTATGTCTTTCAGAAAGTATCTTATTTGACATGTCTTATAATGGTCGTTTTGTCTTTCGTTTGTGAAATCAAGTCACTCAGAAGGATGCATGAATTCAGTATCTGCGTGTGTATGCCACCATTCATTTGCGCAAAATGTGTAATTTCTTTTAAAGAATTCTCTCTCTGTATGTGTAT